>CAXKVX010003514.1:0-34533 GCA_964058865.1 Eleocharis quinqueflora | reverse complement strand
GGGTCGGGTCTGGTCGGGCTTGAGTCCTCATGTGTCGCTCCATCTTGGATTACAGGTCGTGTCGGGCCGAGTCGGGTCAGGCTCGGGTCCTCATGTGTCGCATCATCTCGGGTTACGAGTTGTTTCAGGTCGGGCCGGACTCGGGTCACTCATGTATCTCTTCGGCTTGGTTTACAGGTCATGTCGGGTCGAGTTCTGGTTAGTTTGACTTTATAAAAATATCGGGTCGGGTCGGGTCGGGTTAGTTTGATTTATAAAATTATTGGGTTGGGTCGGATTCTGTCACCTCTAGATTTGATTAGCTATGTTAGTGAAGTTGATGAGGAAGGCTGTTCACCATTTTGCTTCTTGAAGGTATGTGATGTAGTAAATGATTAATTGAATCTGCAGTAAATGCATTAATGGTGCTTATTTATGGACTTAACCATGAACTTTTTTCCTGTCTTTTTTTTTGGAAGTTGGTAGGCATATTGCTGCCCAAATATATTATTTTTCCTACCATTAGGTTTGCAGTTTTTGTAACAGTTTTTGTATTTCCAACTTATTGGATCTTTTTTACTCAAGGTGTTGTAGACAGAAATGCAGATTATCCTGGTGCGTCCTACACCTGTCATTGCCTTATGTGATGGTGAGATACCTAAGGGCTTAGGGCTCCTCCAGCAAATGAACCACTTTCGCCTCTTAAAGTTTTGGTGGAATCTCACCTGTATTTGAATTGAGGTACTCAAACAGGTACGAAATATCTTTACTTAAATGTCCCAATATACCCCAGCAAGTGTGTGAAATTTATTTGTATGTATAAATTATTTTATTAAGTTTGGTTGTTATTGTTTTCTGTCAGCATCACATCGGACTAAGTTAGCTGACCTATACAAATACATTAGCTCAACTCCCTGCCACCAACTTACTACCTTTGTTCAATAAAAAGCCCTTACTGATCCCACTTCACCATTACAACTTAAATCGTAGAAGCACAAGTCAACAGACTTCTACAAAACCATATTCCAAATTCAAACTCTTAACATCACCATGGGTTCTCTTGCTGTTGCCACTACCGAGAAGGACATCCGTGCCGGTGCTGAGATAACATATGGCGCTGAAGAGTGTTACAATCACTCCATGGAACTTCTAAAGGCACTTGGTTTCCCCGAAGGCGTCATGCCTTTGAAAAATCTTGACGAGGCCGGCCTTGTTAGAGAGACTGGATATGTCTGGATGAAGCAAAAGGCACCATATGAGCACTTCTTCAAGGGGACCAATACCAAGGTCAGGTACGATGCTGAGGTGACGGCTTATGTTGAGAATGGGAAGATGAAGAAGATGACAGGCGTCAGGAGCAAGCAGATGCTTCTCTGGGTGCCGATTGTGGAGATGAGTGTCGTAGAGGGGGACAAGATTTACTTCAAGTCAGCGGTTGGGATTGGCCGGTCATTCCCAGCTTCAGCTTTTGCAGATGAGGTGCAAACAAAAAGTGTGGAGGCAGCAGCCAACTGAGAGAAGAGTATCTGGTTATTCAACTTCGAGTTAATTTAAGTTATAAAGTCACGTGTTTGAAATCATTTAAAAAAAGAGGGTATGTGATGTACTGTAATTTAGAAAATTTATGTTGTCTCATGTTGTCTCCTGTATGTATAATTATTTTTCTAAGTTGATTTTCTTTCGAGTAATTATGCAAAAATGATACAGACTTGCAATCTGTGTCTTACAGTCTTACTGTATGCAATTGATGCATTATTTCTTGGGATGAGTTCTACTGGTGATATTGGGATCATGAAGGTTGGTTGTTGGGGGTTGAGCTAACGTATCAGTATAGGTTATCTAAACTTCACGCGTGACCAGATGTGATACTGAGTTGAGTATGTTGATTAATTTAAGGAATCAATCAGTAATTGCCTGATTAGTTAATGGTCGGGTGGGATTATGACATGTTTATAACGGCAAAGCTGAGTTAAGGAATCAAATTAATTCAGGTTTTGACATATTGTCATTAAAAGCAAATCCATCACTTTATCCCTCTCTTTTTTGTTACGTCTTCATGGAGCCATTATTTTACTCATGTTTCATATTCTTAACTTTTGTTTCATTTACTTCTGTCTATTCGTTTCCCAAGACTTCCCATTCTCGCTGTGTTTGTGAAACCATAAAATTTTCTTGAAGAGAAATAAAACGGACCAATCAGCCCAAATGATATTTAAATTGAACCTTATTGCTCCTGATTAACAAATTGCCCAACATAACAAAAAAGAGAAGTTTTTTTCATCCTTATTAGCGGGACCAAATTCAGGATTTTCGTCAGAGAGAGACAAAAAATTTAGTTTTCTTCAGAGGGGGCAAAATAAGGCAAATTTTAAATATACAAGGTTATTTTGTAAAAAATTGACAAATCATATAAATATACAAGATTATTTTGCAAATTCTTTTCAGAGGGAGGTGGTTGCCCCTACCTAGATACATGTAGGTTCGCCACTGCTTATTAAAACTTTTCAAGTTGTTGTTTAAGTCTAAGACGATTACCTACTACTTCTAGGTTCGTTTGGCAAATCAAGGAATAGCACTAGAAGAGTGGTAGAAGAGGCGTCCGTATCTGCTGTTATTCTCGACGATAACAGGACCCTGTTATCCCTTGATCCGACCGCCAGATTTCGACGCTGATGAACGAACGGCTCAGATGGACTGCACGGGGCCCGATGTATTATATATTTTAACCGTTAGATCAAAAATAGACGGTCGGATTTGGGTAAAACAGGGCCCTGTTATTCCCTAGAATAACAGCTGATATGAATTCGGTAGAAGAGTGGTAAGAATATAATAGTGTGATTTTGGAATAGTGGTAGAAGAATGTATTCTTAACTATTCGGAAGAGCGAAATTATCGATTGACAAGTGTCAATTGAAATAGTATAAATGTTGATAATTAAGATAATAATAATGATGATGATATATTATAATAACGATAACAATCATAAACAAAATAATATAATAATTAATAACAATATGCATTATTTTAAAGAGTAAATATAACTGTCCCCCATATTAGCGTCCCCCTTACGCGCCGTGCTCCCCACTCAAATGCAATGATAAATTATTTTTATTCTTTGTATAAATATTTTATTGAACAAATGCAATGATAATATTTTTTGAGTATAAAGACTTATACTAAAAAATATAAAGACTACTACATTTTAGTATAAAGACTTATATGGGGGCGTGTAAGGGGGGACAGTTAGTCGCTTCCTATTTTAAAATAATGAAAATAATAATAATTAATATTAATTATTATATTATTTTAATAATAAAGATAACATAATAATATTGATAATAATAATAATAAATTATATATAATGTACAAAAATATTGTTAATTACAAATATGATACAAATAATCAAACAATAATGATAATAATCACAATAATAAAAAAATTATAATAACTTGCAATATGTTAAATTAATAAAATAATAATAATTAATAGTTATTATTAATATATTTTTAATAATAAAGATAAATTAATAATTTTATTAATAATAATAATTATATATAATATACTAAAATATTATTAACAAATATAATACACATAATTGAATAATAATTTTTATAATCGCAATAATATAAAATTTATAATAATTGCATTATTTTAAAATAATAAAAAATAATTATTAATATTATTTTAATAATAAAGATAAGATAATATTAATATTAATAATAATAAATTATATACAATATTCTAAAATATTATTAATTACAAGAGCATGGCTAAAATAATATGCATAGTACACCCCATTTTGTATTATGCATATAGATATAGGTCATTAAATTGAGATTTAAAGTTGCTCAATAAATTCTTCATATGAAAATATTGTAGGAAATAAAATTTCGTGATTTTTGGAGCTTTCTAGCTATTTTTTAAATATTTTTTAAAAACAGTCCAGATTTAATACTACAAAAGTGACATTTCTGGGCTGTTTTTAAAAAATATTTAAAAAATAGCAAGAAAGCTCCAAAAATCACGAAATTTTATTTCCTACAAGATTTTGATATGAAGAATTTATTGAGCAACTTAAATATCAATTTAATGATCAAATTAAATACAAATAGGCGCATAGTACGTTATGTGGTGTATTATGCATATTATTTTAGCCATGCTCTAATTACAAATATAATACAACATAATCAAATAATAGGTATAATAATCACAATAATATAAAATTATAATAATTTGAATTATTTTAAGTAATAATAACTAGGCAAAATCTTGCATACACCCAAAAGCAAATACGCAGACACCTGTGAATATGATTGGTTCAATTTCTCACAAAAGTCACAAGAGGCAGGTACGAATCCAAAAATTGAACCAATGAGATTTGAGAGGTGTATCCAGTGTACGTAGCTAAGGGAGCACCTATGTTTTTGCCTAATAATTATTAGTAATTATTAATATTATTTTAATAATAAAGATTAAATAATAATATTAATAATAATAGTAAATTATACTAAAATATTATTAATTACAAATATAACACAACATAATCAAATAAAAATGATAACTATAATACTAATAATAACAATCCGGTGGAACGGTCAAATGTATTGAGATCGGAAGGAACGCCAACAGCGAAAGCACTCTGTTGGGCCGATACTGACACTGAGAGATGAAAGCTAGAGGAGCAAATGGGATAATATAAAATTATAATAATATTCATTATTTTAAAATAATAATAATAATTAACAATAATAATAAAGTATATTAATATATTAAATTGTTAATTACATTGCAAATTTGGTTGCTTAGGCATACAGAACAATGTATTCATGTATTCCATCTCTATGGTGGTATACCGAAATAGCCTATTTTACCATTATTATATTATTTGAAAACGTGTTTGGCAAAACCACATTGTTGGAATAAGCCTCGATTTTGGTATCTGGATGGTAACCACTCAAGAAAATATCACAAAGCATATTATTATACTATAAGAAGTGTTTTTTATCTGATTACTTAATTTATGGATGGTAACCTTTCCAGAAAACTTCACAAAGCATCATAGCCTACTACGAGTAGTGTTTCTTCTTCGAGTACTACATTTAAGTGCTTCATGTCTGAGTACATTTATGGATTGTAAATATTCAAGAAAAGATCGCAAGGAATAGGGCTGTACAACAGTTGGTTTAGTGATTTTTTCCAAAAAACTGAACCCAACCCAATTACGTCGGGTTCAAAATATATTTAAGTAAACCCACCCGTCAACCCACTCACCCACCCATCATCTTATCGTACTAGAAAAAGTGTTTCTAATTAGAGTACTTCATTTCTGGATGGTAACCTTTGAAGAGAACTTCAAACTGTTGTGTACAATATCTTCGTATTTGTCGATTTGCAAAACAACTCTGAATTTTACCTTTCTTGTGTTTAAGTTTTGTTGCAGGGACTATATTGTAAAATGGAAATTTGGACATGCAACTTAAAGACATGAGCATGCGGATTAGAGGTGTCAAGATTCAAATAGGTTTAAGTTAATTAAAATGTAAATTTGGCTGGTTTAACATAATTGAGCTTGAGAAAATCATTTTCCAAAACTAACCGTTATATAACCGTTGTTAACCGTTATAACGGTTAGGTCTTATGAGCATTCTGGACCTCAGATTTTTCAGACCTCAGATTTTTACTCCAGAAGCAAGCGTTATATAACGGTTGTGTACCGTTGTAACGCTTGGCCCAAATGTTAAATTTGACCATTTCTCAAAACTCAGAACTCATCTTCCAGAAGTAAGCGTTATATAACGGTTGTGTACCGTTGTAACGCTTAGCTTAAATATTCTTTTCGATTATTTCTCAAAACTCAGAATTCAACTTCCAGAAACAAGCGTTATATAACGACTGTTAACCGTTATGTAACGGTTAGTTCATAATGTCCCAGACTCCTAAAATTTTGAACTAACCGTTATAACGGTTATCTAGCGTTATAACGGTTAAACCCGAAAAACACTATTTTGGAAAGATTTTGGCTGGTGGTTTATATAAGCTGATTTTTGTTACCATTTTATCTTCTTCTCTTGCAATATTCAAAACCCTAGCAGCAGCCTCCATTATTGACCTCTCTCTAAGCTATTGATTAAGTCAAAAACAACTCAAGCTCAAATACTATAAATTAGCCAAATAACTTGTGAAATTGAGAGATTTTGTAGCTCCAGTTCTTCTATTGCTTTCGTGCACTTCCTATGGATCTAGTTTCTCATCTTTGTGTGTAAAGAGCTAGATTTTGACCCTTGTAAAAGAATACTCTTTGGTGTTAGTGTAAACGGCTCGATCCTATTACCAAGTCGGGGGATCGGGAGTCCCGAAGACGTAGGCTCGTCAATAGCCGAACTCCGTTATCATTTTGGTGTCACGCGTTCTACGCACTGTTTGATCTCTATAAACTCTATTTATTTTAATTTCTGCAATTTATTTATCTTAAGTAGATTTAGTGATTTGGTATAAATTGAGATTGAAATTGAATTGTGCAAATTTGCAAAAAGAACCCTAGAATCTCTTAGACCTATTCACCCCCCTCTAAGTAAATCACAAAGCTTTCAGGAAACCACCACGAAGAAGCATAGAATACCACTCTAAGCACTTCATGTCTGATTACTTCATTTATGGGTGGTAAACGTTCAAGAAAATACCACAAAGCATCTTATAATGTTACGGAAGTGTTTCTGACTCGAGTTCTTCATTTATGGAACACAACCATTCAAAAAATCTCCAAACCTTTTACGAAACTACAACGAAGAAGCGTAGACTACCAATATAAAGTGCTTCATGTCTGAATACATTTATGGGTGGTAAATATTCAAGAAAACACCGCAAGGCATCATTTCCCGCCAAGAGAAGTGTTTCAGATCTGAGTACTTCATTTATGGGAGGTAAGCATTCAAGAAAACACCACAAAACATCTTATCAAACTATGAGAAGTGTTTCTTCAACGAGTACTTAATTTAAGTGTGGGAACCTTTCATGAAACCACCACGAAGAAGCATAGAATACCACTCCAAGTGCTTCATGTGTGATTACCTCATTTATGGTTGGTAAATATGAAAGAAAACACCAAAAAAACATCTTATCCTACTATGAGAAGTGTTTATGATCTGAGCACTTCATTTATGAATGGTAACCATTCAAGAAAATACCACGAAGCATTATATCCTACTATGGGTGGTAACAATTTAAGAAAACACCACAAAGCATCTTATCCTACTAGGAGAATTATTTTTTATTTCGATTACTTCATCTACGGGTAGTAATCTTTCAAGAAAACACCACAAAGCATCTTATCCTACTACTAGAAGTGTTTTTATCTGATTATTTCATTTATGGGTGGTAACATTTCAAGAAAACTCCACAAAGCATCATAGCCTACCACGAGAAGGTTTCTTCTTCGAGTACTTTATTTAACTATGGTAACCATTCTTGAAACCACCACGAAGAAGCATAGAATACCACTCTAAATGCTTGATGTCTGAGTACTTAATTTATGGGTGGTAAACATCCAAGAAAACACCACAAAGCATCTTATATAGCTAAGAGAAGTGTTTCTGAACTGAGTACTTCATTTATGGGTGGTAACCATTTAAACAAAATACTACAATGCATCTTATCATACACCGAAAAGTGTTTTTTGTCTCATTACTTCATTTACGGGAGGTAACAATTCAAGAAAACTTCACAAAGCATCATAGCATACTACGAGGAGTGTTTCTTTTTCGATTACTTCATTTAAGTGTGGTAACCTTTCATGAAATCACCATGAAGAATCATAGAATATTATTTCAAGTGCTTCATGTCTTATTACTTCATTTATGAGTGGTGAACATTCAAGAAACAACACAAATCATCTTATCCTGCTACAAAGAAGTGTTTGATTACTTCATTTATGGGTGATAAACTTTCAAGAAAACACCATAAAACAACATATCCAACTACGAGAAGTGTTACTTCTACGAGTACTAAATTTAAGTGTGGTAACCTTTATTGAACCACCACGAAGAAGTAGAATACCACTCCAAGTGCTTCAATTGTGATTACTTCATTTACGGTTGGTAAATGTGCAAGAAAACACCACAAAGCATCTGATCCTACTACGAGAAGTGTTTATGATCTGAGTACTTCATTTATGGGTGGTAACCATTCTAGAAAACACCACAAAGCATTATATCATACTATGAGAAGTATTTTTCATATGATAACTTCATTTATGGGTGGTAACAATTTAAGAAAACACGACAAATCATTTTATCCTACTAGGAGAATTATTTTAATCGATTACTTCATCTATGAGGAGTGTTTTTTTATATTAATACTTCATTTATGGGTGGTAACCATTTCAAAAAACTCCACAAAGCATCATAGCGAACTAGAAGAAGAATTTCTTCTTCGAGTACTTAATTTAAGTGTGGTAACCTTTCTTGAAACCACCACAAAGAAGCATATAATACCACTCTAAGTGCTTCATGTCTGATGACTTCATTAATGGATGGTAAACATTCAAGAAAAAACCACAAAGCATTTTGCTACGAGAAGTGTTTCTGATCAAAGTACTTCATTTATGGATGGTAAACTTTCAAGAGAACTCCAAGCCTTACAGGAAACCACCACGAAGAAGCGTAGAATACCACTATAAGCCCTTCATGTGTGATTACTTCACTTATGGGTGGTCAGCATTCTGGAAAACACCACAAAGCATCTTATCCTTCTACGAGAAGTTTTTCTAATTCAAATACTTCATTTTTGAGTGGTAATCATTGAAGAAAACACTAAACCTTTGACGAAACCACCACGAAGAAGCATAAAATACCACTCTAATTGCTTCATGTCTATTTACTTCATTTATTGGTGTTAGACGTTCAATAAAACACCACAAATCATCTTATCCTACTACGAGAAGTGTTTCTGATCCGAGTACTCATTTATGGGTGGTAACCTTTAAAGAGAACTTCAAACCCTTAAGGAAACCACCACAAAGAATCGTAGAATACCACTCTAAGTGATTCATGTCTGATTACTTCATTTATGAATCGTAGAAAACAACACCAAACATCTTATCTTGCTACGAGAAGTGTTTCTGATCAGAGTATTACTTTTATGGGTGGTATCATTTCAAGAGAACTCCAAACCTTTCAGAAACCACAACGAAGAAACGTAGAATAACAATCTAAGTTGTTGATGTCTGAGTACTTAATTTATGGGTGGTAAACATTACAGAAATCACCGCAAAGCATCTTATCATGCTATGTGAAGTGTTTATGATCTGAGTACTTCATTTATGGGTGATAAACATTCAAGAAAACACCACAAAGCTTTGTATCCTACTACGAAGTACTTCATTTAAGTGTGGTAACCTTTCTTGAAACCACTACGAAAAAGCATAGAATACCATTTCAAGTGCTTCATGTCTTATTACTTCATTTATGAGTGGTAAATTGCAAGAAAACACCACAAATCATCTTATCCTACTATGAAATGTGTTTGTGATCAGAGTACTTCATTTATGGGTGGTAACCTTTCATGAGAACTCCAAACCTTTCAGGAAACCACCACAAAGAAGCGTAGAATACCACTCTAAGTGCTTCATGTCTGATTACTTCATTTATGGATCGTAAACATTCAAGAAAACACCACAAACCTTCTTATCCTGTTTCAAGAAGTGTTTCTAATACGAGTACTTCATTTTTTGGTGGTAACCATTAAAAAAAACACTATAAAGCATCTTATCATGCCACTAGAAGTATTTGATTACTTCATTTATGGATGGTAACCGTTCAAAAAAACTCCACAAAGCATCATAGCCTATAACGAAAAGTCTTTCTTCTTCGAGTACTTCATTTAAGTATGGTAACCATTCTCGAAACCAGTACGAAGAAGCATATAATACCACTCTAAGTGCTTCATTTCTGATTACTTCATTTATGAGGGTTTAACATTCCAGAAAACACCACAAATAATCTTATCCTGCTACGAGAAGTGGTTCTGATCTGAGTACTTCATTTATGGGTGGCGACCTTTCATGAAACCACCATGAAGAAACATAGCATACCTCTCGAAGTATTTCATGTCGAAATACATCATTTATGAGTTGTAAACATTCAAGAAAACAACACAAAGCATCTTATCCTGCTACGAGAAGCATTTCTGATCAGAGTACTTCTTTTATGGGTGGTAACCTTTCAACAGAACTCCAAACCGTTAAGGAAACCACCACGAAGAAGCGTAGAATACCAATCTAAGTTGTTGATCTCTTAGTACTTCATTTATGGGTGGTAAACATTACCTCAAAGCATCTTATCATGCTACGTGAAGCGTTTCTTCTTCGAGTACTTCATTTAAGTGTGGTAACATTTCTTGAAACCACCACGAAGAAGCATATAATACACTCCAAGTGTTTCATGTCTGATTACCTTATTTATGAGTGGTAACATTCAATAAAACGCCACAGAGCATCTTATATAGCCAAGAGAAGTGTTTCTGAACTGAGTACTTCATTTATGGATGGTAACCATTTAAAAAAAAAAATACTATAATGCATCTTATCCTACACCGAAAAGTTTTTTTTATCTCCTTACTTCATTTACGAGAGGTAACAATTCAAGAAAACTTCACAAAGTATCATAATATACTACGAGAAGTGTTTCTATTTCGATTACTTCATCTAAGTGTGGTAACCTTTCATGAAACCACCACGAAGAATCATAGAATATCATTTCAAGTGCTTCATGTCTTATTACTTCATTTATGAGTGGTGAACATTCAAGAAACAACACAAATAATTTTATCCGTCTACGAGCTGTGTTTGTCATAAGAGTACTTTATTTATGGGTGGTAACTTTCAAGAGAACTCCAAATATTTCAGGAAATCCCCACAAAGAAGCGTAGAATACCACTCTAAGTGATTCATGCCTGATTACTTCATTTATGGGTCGTAAACATTCAAGAAAACTTCACAAAATATGTTATCATGCTTCAAGAAGTGTTTCATACGAGTACTTCATTGTTGGGTGGTAACCATTCAAAAAACACTACAAAGTATCTTATCCTACCACTAGAAGTGTTTGATTACTTCATTTATGAGTGGTAACCTTTCAAGAAAACTCCACAAAGCATCATAGCCTACAACGAGAAGTGTTTCTTCTTCGAGTACTTTTTAATTATGGTAACCATCCTTGAAACCACCACGAAGAAGCATAGAATACCACTCTGAGTGCTTCGTGTCTTAGTACTTCATTTATGGGTGGTAAACATTCAAGAAATCACCGCAAAACATCTTATCGTGCTACGTGAAGTGTTTATGATCTTAGTACTTCATATATGGATGGTAAACAAGCAAGAAACCACCACAAAGCATCATAGCCAACTACGAGAAGTTTTTCTTCTTCGAGTATTTCATTTAAGTCTGGTAACCATTCTAAAAACCAACACGAAGAAGCATAGAATACCATTTCAAGTGCTTCATGTCTTATTACTTCATTTATGGGTGATAAACATTCAAGAAAACACCACAAATCATCTTATCCTGCTATGAAATGTGTTTGTGATCAGAGTACTTCATTTATGGGTGGTAACCTTTCAAGAGAACTCCAAACCTTTCAGGAAACCACCACAAAGAAGCGTAGAATACCACTCTAAGTGCTTCATGTCTGATTACTTCATTTATGGATCGTAAACATTCAAGAAAACACCACAAATCTTCTTATCTTGTTTCAAGAAGTGTTTCTAATACGAGTACTTCATTTTTTGGTGGTAACCATTAAAAAAAAAACACTACAAAACATATTATCATGCCACTTGAAGTATTTGATTACTTCATTTATGGATGTTAACCGTTCAAGAAAACTCCACAAAGCATCATAGCTTATAACGAGAAGTCTTTCTTCTTCGAGTACTTAATTTAAGTATGGTAACCATTCTTGAAACCACCACGAAGAAGCATATAATACCACTATAAGTGCTTCATTTCTGATTACTTCATTTATGAGGGGTTAACATTCAAGAAAACACCACAAATAATCTCCTCCTTCATTTATGGGTGGTAACCTTTCATGAGAACTCCAAACCTTTCAGGAAACCACCACAAAGAAGCGTAGAATACCACTCTAAGTGCTTCATGTCTGATTACTTCATTTATGGATCGTAAACATTCAAGAAAACACCACAAACCTTCTTATCCTGTTTCAAGAAGTGTTTCTAATACGAGTACTTCATTTTTTGGTGGTAACCATTAAAAAAAACACTATAAAGCATCTTATCATGCCACTAGAAGTATTTGATTACTTCATTTATGGATGGTAACCGTTCAAAAAAACTCCACAAAGCATCATAGCCTATAACGAAAAGTCTTTCTTCTTCGAGTACTTCATTTAAGTATGGTAACCATTCTCGAAACCAGTACGAAGAAGCATATAATACCACTCTAAGTGCTTCATTTCTGATTACTTCATTTATGAGGGTTTAACATTCCAGAAAACACCACAAATAATCTTATCCTGCTACGAGAAGTGGTTCTGATCTGAGTACTTCATTTATGGGTGGCGACCTTTCATGAAACCACCATGAAGAAACATAGCATACCTCTCGAAGTATTTCATGTCGAAATACATCATTTATGAGTTGTAAACATTCAAGAAAACAACACAAAGCATCTTATCCTGCTACGAGAAGCATTTCTGATCAGAGTACTTCTTTTATGGGTGGTAACCTTTCAACAGAACTCCAAACCGTTAAGGAAACCACCACGAAGAAGCGTAGAATACCAATCTAAGTTGTTGATCTCTTAGTACTTCATTTATGGGTGGTAAACATTACCTCAAAGCATCTTATCATGCTACGTGAAGCGTTTCTTCTTCGAGTACTTCATTTAAGTGTGGTAACATTTCTTGAAACCACCACGAAGAAGCATATAATACACTCCAAGTGTTTCATGTCTGATTACCTTATTTATGAGTGGTAACATTCAATAAAACGCCACAGAGCATCTTATATAGCCAAGAGAAGTGTTTCTGAACTGAGTACTTCATTTATGGATGGTAACCATTTAAAAAAAAAAATACTATAATGCATCTTATCCTACACCGAAAAGTTTTTTTTATCTCCTTACTTCATTTACGAGAGGTAACAATTCAAGAAAACTTCACAAAGTATCATAATATACTACGAGAAGTGTTTCTATTTCGATTACTTCATCTAAGTGTGGTAACCTTTCATGAAACCACCACGAAGAATCATAGAATATCATTTCAAGTGCTTCATGTCTTATTACTTCATTTATGAGTGGTGAACATTCAAGAAACAACACAAATAATTTTATCCGTCTACGAGCTGTGTTTGTCATAAGAGTACTTTATTTATGGGTGGTAACTTTCAAGAGAACTCCAAATATTTCAGGAAATCCCCACAAAGAAGCGTAGAATACCACTCTAAGTGATTCATGCCTGATTACTTCATTTATGGGTCGTAAACATTCAAGAAAACTTCACAAAATATGTTATCATGCTTCAAGAAGTGTTTCATACGAGTACTTCATTGTTGGGTGGTAACCATTCAAAAAACACTACAAAGTATCTTATCCTACCACTAGAAGTGTTTGATTACTTCATTTATGAGTGGTAACCTTTCAAGAAAACTCCACAAAGCATCATAGCCTACAACGAGAAGTGTTTCTTCTTCGAGTACTTTTTAATTATGGTAACCATCCTTGAAACCACCACGAAGAAGCATAGAATACCACTCTGAGTGCTTCGTGTCTTAGTACTTCATTTATGGGTGGTAAACATTCAAGAAATCACCGCAAAACATCTTATCGTGCTACGTGAAGTGTTTATGATCTTAGTACTTCATATATGGATGGTAAACAAGCAAGAAACCACCACAAAGCATCATAGCCAACTACGAGAAGTTTTTCTTCTTCGAGTATTTCATTTAAGTCTGGTAACCATTCTAAAAACCAACACGAAGAAGCATAGAATACCATTTCAAGTGCTTCATGTCTTATTACTTCATTTATGGGTGATAAACATTCAAGAAAACACCACAAATCATCTTATCCTGCTATGAAATGTGTTTGTGATCAGAGTACTTCATTTATGGGTGGTAACCTTTCAAGAGAACTCCAAACCTTTCAGGAAACCACCACAAAGAAGCGTAGAATACCACTCTAAGTGCTTCATGTCTGATTACTTCATTTATGGATCGTAAACATTCAAGAAAACACCACAAATCTTCTTATCTTGTTTCAAGAAGTGTTTCTAATACGAGTACTTCATTTTTTGGTGGTAACCATTAAAAAAAAAACACTACAAAACATATTATCATGCCACTTGAAGTATTTGATTACTTCATTTATGGATGTTAACCGTTCAAGAAAACTCCACAAAGCATCATAGCTTATAACGAGAAGTCTTTCTTCTTCGAGTACTTAATTTAAGTATGGTAACCATTCTTGAAACCACCACGAAGAAGCATATAATACCACTATAAGTGCTTCATTTCTGATTACTTCATTTATGAGGGGTTAACATTCAAGAAAACACCACAAATAATCTCCTCCTATGAGAAGTGGTTCTGATCTGAGTACTTCATTTATGAGTGGTGAACTTTCATGAAACCACCATGAAGAAACATAGCATACCTCTCGAAGTATTTCATGTCGAATTACTTCATTTATGAGTGGTAAACATTCTAGAAAACAACACCAAACATCTTATCTTGCTACGAGAAGCGTTTCTGATCAGAGTATTACTTTTATGGGTGGTATCATTTCAAGAGAACTCCAAACCTTTCAGAAACCACAACGAAGAAGCGTAGAATAAGAATCTAAGTTGTTGATGTCTGAGTACTTAATTTATGGGTGGTAAACATTACAGAAATCACCGCAAAGCATCTTATCATGCTATGTGAAGTGTTTATGATCTGAGTACTTCATTTATGGGTGATAAACATTCAAGAAAACACCACAAAGCTTTGTATCCTACTACGAAGTACTTCATTTAAGTGTGGTAACCTTTCTTGAAACCACTACGAAAAAGCATAGAATACCATTTCAAGTGCTTCATGTCTTATTACTTCATTTATGGGTGGTAAATTGCAAGAAAACACCACAAATCATCTTATCCTACTATGAAATGTGTTTGTGATCAGAGTACTTCATTTATGGGTGGTAACCTTTCATGAGAACTCCAAACCTTTCAGGAAACCACCACAAAGAAGCGTAGAATACCACTCTAAGTGCTTCATGTCTGATTACTTCATTTATGGATCGTAAACATTCAAGAAAACACCACAAACCTTCTTATCCTGTTTCAAGAAGTGTTTCTAATACGAGTACTTCATTTTTTGGTGGTAACCATTAAAAAAAACACTATAAAGCATCTTATCATGCCACTAGAAGTATTTGATTACTTCATTTATGGATGGTAACCGTTCAAAAAAACTCCACAAAGCATCATAGCCTATAACGAAAAGTCTTTCTTCTTCGAGTACTTCATTTAAGTATGGTAACCATTCTTGAAACCAGTACGAAGAAGCATATAATACCACTCTAAGTGCTTCCTTTCTGATTACTTCATTTATGAGGGTTTAACATTCCAGAAAACACCACAAATAATCTTATCCTGCTACGAGAAGTGGTTCTGATCTGAGTACTTCATTTATGGGTGGCGACCTTTCATGAAACCACCATGAAGAAACATAGCATACCTCTCGAAGTATTTCATGTCGAAATACATCATTTATGAGTTGTAAACATTCAAGAAAACAACACAAAGCATCTTATCCTGCTACGAGAAGCATTTCTGATCAGAGTACTTCTTTTATGGGTGGTAACCTTCCAAAAGAACTCCAAACCGTTAAGGAAACCACCACGAAGAAGCGTAGAATACCAATCTAAGTTGTTGATCTCTTAGTACTTCATTTATGGGTGGTAAACATTACCGCAAAGCATCTTATCATGCTATTTGAAGTGTTTCTGATCTGGGAACTTCATTTATGGGTGCTAACATTCAAGAAAACACCACAAAGCATCATATCCTACTGCGTGAAGTGTTTCTTCTTCGAGTACTTCATTTAAGTGTGGTAACCTTTCTTGAAACCACCACGAAGAAGCATATAATACACTCCAAGTGTTTCATGTCTGATTACCTTATTTATGAGTGGTAACATTCAATAAAACGCCACAAAACATCTTATATAGCCAAGAGAAGTGTTTCTGAACTGAGTACTTCATTTATGGATGGTAACCATTTAAAAAAAATATACTATAATGCATCTTATCCTACACCGAAAAGTTTTTTTTACCTCCTTACTTCATTTACGAGAGGTAACAATTCAAGAAAACTTCACAAAGCATCATAACATACTACGAGAAGTGTTTCTATTTCGATTACTTCATCTAAGTGTGGTAACCTTTCATGAAACCACCACGAAGAATCATAGAATGTCATTTCAAGTGCTTCATGTCTTATTACTTCATTTATGAGTGGTGAACATTCAAGAAACAACACAAATCATTTTATCCGTCTACGAGTTGTGTTTGTGATAAGAGTACTTTATTTATGGGTGGTAACTTTCAAGAGAACTCCAAATAATCATATCGTATCACAAAAAGTATTTTTGATCTGATTACTTCATTTTTTGTTGTAACATTCAAGAAAACACGACTAATCATCGTATCCTACTAGGAAAAATGTTTCTGATCAGAGTACTTCATTTATGGATGGTAACCTTTCAAGAGAACTTCAAACATTTCAGGAAACCACCACGAAGAAGCCTAGATTACCACTCTAAGCGCTTCATGTATGATTACTTCATTTATGAGTGGTAAACGTTCAAGAAAACACCACAAAGGATCTAATAATGTTGCGGAATTGTTTCTGACCCGAGTACTTCATTTATGGAACGTGTCCTTTCAAGAAAACTCCAAACCTTTTAAGAAACCACCACGAAGAAGCGTAGGATACCAATATAAAGTGCTTCATGTCTGAGTACATTTTTGGGTGTTAAATATTCAAGAAAACACCACAAGGCATCATATCCAGCTAGGAGAAGTGTTTCAGATCTGAGTACTTCATTATGGGTGGTAACCTTTGAAGAAAACTCCACAAAGCATAATAGCCTACTACGAGAAGTGTTTCTTCTTCGAGTTCTTCATTTGAAGTGTGGAAACCTTTAATGAAACCACGACGAAGAATCATAGAATACCATTTTAAGTGCTTCATGTCTGATTACTTCATTTATGGATGGTAAACATTCAAGACAACGCCACTAAGTGTCTTTTCCTGCTACAAAAAGTGTTTCTGATCGGAGTACTTCATTTATTGGTGGTAACCATTCAAGAAAACACCACAAAAGCATCTTATCATACTACCAGAAGTGTTTTTGATCTGATAACTTTATTTATGGGTGGTAACAATTTAAATATACTCCACAAAGCATCTTATCTTACTAGAAGAAATGTTTTTTATCCGATTACTTCATCTAAGGATGGTAATAATTCAAAAAGAAAACATCACAAAGCATCTTATCCTACTACGAGAAGTAATTTTTATCTGATTACTTCAATTGCAGTGGTAGCCTTTCAAGAAAATACCACAAATCATCTTATTCTACTACTAGAACTGTTTCTGATCCGAGTACATAATTTATGGGTGGTGACCTTTCCTGAAACACCCATGAAGCAGCATTGCATACCACTCGAAGTGCTTCATGTAGGATTACTTTATTTATGGGTGGTAAACATTCATGAAAATACCACAAAATATTTTATCCTGCTACGATAAGTGTTTGTGATCAGATTACTTTATTTATGGGTGGTAACAGTTTAAGAGAACTCCAAATCTTTCAGCAAACAACCACAAAAAAGCATAGAATACCACTTTAAGAGATTCATGTCTAATTACTTCATTTATGGGTTGTAAACTTTAAAAAAACACCACAAAGCATCTTATCTTGGTACGAGAAGTGTTTATGATCCGATTACTTCATTTATGGGTGGTAACTTTTCAAGAAAACTCCACAAAGCATCATAGCCTACAACGAGAAGTGTTTCTTCTTCGAGTACTTCATTTAAGTGTGGTAACCATTCTTGAAACCACCACAAAGAAGCATAGAATACTACCCTAAGTGATTCATGTTTGATTACATCATTTACGAGTGGTAAACATTCAAGAAAACACCACAAAGCATCATAGCCTACTACGAGAAGCGTTTCTTCTTCGAGTACTTCGTTTAAGTGTGGTAACCTTTCTTGAAACCACCACGTAAAAGCATAGAATATCTCTCCAGGTGCATCATGCCTGATTACTTTATTTATGGGTGGTAAACATTCAAGAAAACACCACAAAGCATCTTATTCTACTACGAGAAGTGCTTCAGATATGAGTACTTCATTTATTAGTGGTAATCATTCAAGAAAACACTACAAAGCATCTTATCCTACCACGAAAAGTGTTTGTGATCTGATTACCTTATTTATTGGTGGTAAACATTCAAGAAAACACCAGAAAACATCTTATCTTGTTAGAACAGTGTTACTGATCAGGGTACTTCATTTATGGGTGGTAACCTTTCAAGAGAACTTCATGAAGAAGCGTACAATACAATCCTAGGTGCTCCATGTCTGATTACTTCATTTATGGGTGGTAAACGTTAAAAAAAACACCACAAAGCATTTTATCATGTTACGTGAAGTGTTTCTGGTCCAAGTACTTAATTATCGGTGGTAAAGTTACAAAAAAAAACTCCAAACCTTTCAGGAAACAACCACGAATAAGTGTAGAATACCAATCTAAGTGCTTCATGAATGAGTACTTCATTTACGGGTGATAAACATGCAAGAAAATATCGCAAAGCATCTTATCTTGCTACAAGAAGTGTTTCTGATCTGAGTACTTCATTTATGGGTGGTAACCTTTCTTGAAACCACCACGAAGAAGCATAGAATACCACTCTAAGTGATTCATGTTTGATTACATCATTTACGGGTGGTAACATTCAAGAAAATATCACAAATCATCTTATCCTGCTATGAGAAGTGTTTCTGATCCGAGT
Source organism: Eleocharis quinqueflora (assembly GCA_964058865.1). Classification (NCBI taxonomy): domain Eukaryota; kingdom Viridiplantae; phylum Streptophyta; class Magnoliopsida; order Poales; family Cyperaceae; genus Eleocharis; species Eleocharis quinqueflora. The sequence continues at coordinate 15,468 of CAXKVX010003514.1, read as the reverse complement.
ACTTCATTTAAGGGTGGTGACCTTTCATGAAATCACCATGAAGAAGCATAGCATACCACTCGAAGTATTCATGTCGGAATACATTTATGAGTGGTAAACATTCAAGAAAACATTACAAAGCATCTTTATGTGTGGTAACCCTTCAAGAGAACTTCGAACCTTTCAGGAAATCACCATGAAGAATGGTAGAATACCAAAATAAGCCCTTCATGTCTGAGTACTCAGTTATGGGTGGTAAACAGTCAAGAAAACACTAGCATCTTATCCTGCTACGTGAAGTGTTTCTGATCTGAGTACTTCATTTATGGGTGGTAAACATTTAAGAAAACTCCACAAAACATCATAGCCTACTATGCGAAGTGTTTCTTCTTCGAGTACTTCATTTAAGTGTGGTAACATTTCTTGCCACCACGACGAAGAAGCATAGAATACCACTCCAAGTGGTTCATGTTTGATTACTTCATTTATCGGTGGTAAACATTCAAGTAAAAAGTATCTTATCCTGCAACAAGAAGTATTTCTGATATGAGTATATCATTTATGGGTGGTAAACATTCAAGAAAACACCACAAAGCATTATATATTACTACGAGGAGTGTTTCTTCTTCGAGTACTTCATTTAAGTGTAGTAATCTTTCTTGAAACCACCACGAATAAGCACAAAATACCACTCCAAGTGCTTTATGTTTGATTACTTCATATTTTGGTGGTAAACATTAAAGAAAACACCACAAAGCATCTTATCCTGTTACGAAAAGTGTTTATGGTCCATATACTTCATTTATGGGTGGTAACCATTCAACAAAACACTACAAAGCATCTTATCCTACCATGAAAAGTATTTTTGATCTGATTACTTCATTTATGGGTGGTAACAATTCAAGAAAACACCACAAAGCATCTTATCCTACTATGTGAAGTGTTTTTATCTTATTACTTCATCTATAATTGGTAACCATTCAAGAAAATTATATAAAGTAACTTATCCTACTACGAGAAGTGTTTTTTTATCTGATTACTTTATTTATGGGTGATAACTTTTCAAGAAATCTCCACAAAGCATCATAGCCTAATACGAGAAGTGTTTCTTCTTCGAGTACTTCATTCAAGTGTGGTTACCTTTCTTGAAACCGCCACAAAGAAGCATAGAATGCCAATTTAAGTGCTTCATGTTTGATTACTTCATTTAGGGTAGTAAATATTTAGGAAAACACCACAAAGCATCTTATCCTGCTACGAGAAGTATTTCTGATTCAAATACTTCATTTTGGGATGGTAACCATTCAAGAAAGCACAACAAAGCATCTTATCCTACTACGGGAAGTGTTTTTTTATCTGATTACTCCATCTATGGGTGGTAACTATTCAAAAAAACACCACAAAGCATCTTATCCTTCTACGAGAAGTGCTTCTGATTAGAGTACTTCATTTATGGGTGGTGACCTTTCATGAAACCACCACGAAGAAGCATTGCGAAATGCTTCATGTTCGATATTGCTGTATTTATGGGTGGTAAACATTCATGAAAACACAACAAATCATCTTATCCTTCTACGAGAAGTGTTTCTGATCTAAGTACTTCTTCGATGAGTAGTAACCATTCAAAAAAACACTACAAAGCATCTTATCCTACCACAAAAAGTGTTTGTGATCAGATTACTTCATTTATTGGTGGTAAACATTCAAGAAAACACCAGAAAACATCATATCCTACTACGAGAAATGTTTCTGATCAGAGTACTTCATTTATGGGTGGTAAACATTAAAGAAAACACCATAAAGCATCTTATCCTGCTACAAGAAGTGTTTCTGATCTGAGTACTTCATTTATTGATGGTAAACATTCAAGAAAACTCTAGAAAGCATCATAGCCTACAATGATAAGTTTTCTTCTTCGAGTACTTCATTTAAGTATGGTAACCATTCTTGAAACCACCACGAAGAAGAAGAAACATATAATACCACTCTAAGTTCTTCATTTCTGATTACTTCATTTATGGGGGGTTAACATTCAAGAAAATACAAGAAATAATCTTATCCTGTTACGAGAAGTGGTTCTGATCCGAGTACTTTATTTATGGGTGGTGACCAATCATGAAACCACCATGAAGAAACATAGCATACCTCTCGAAGTATTTCATGTCGAAGTACTTCATTTATGAGTGGTAAACATTCAAGAAAACAACACAAAGCATCTTATCCTGCTACGAGAAGCGTTTCTGATCAGAGTACTTTTATGGGTGGTAAACATTCAAGAAAACACCACAAAGCATCTTATATAGCCAAGAGAAGTGTTTCTAAACTGGGTATTTCATTTATGGGTGGTAACCATTTAAAAAAATACTGTAATGCATCTTATTCTACACCAAAAAGTATTTTATCTCATTACTTCATTTACGAGAGGTAAGAATTCAAGAAAACTTCACAAAGCATCTTAAAATACGACGAGAAGTGTTTCTATTTCGATTACTTCATCTAAGTGTGGTAACCTTTCATGAAACTACCACGAAGAATCATAGAATGTCATTTCAAGTGCTTCATGTCTTATTACTTCATTTATGAGTAGCGAACATTCACAAATCATTTTATCCTGCTACGAGCTGTGTTTGTGATCAGAGTACTTTATTTATGGGTGGTAACCTTTTAAAGAGAACTCCAAATATTTCAAGAATTCACCACAAAGAAGCGTAGAATACCACTCTAAATGATTCATGTCTGATTACTTCATTTATGGGTGGTAACCTTTCGAGAAAACCCCACCAAGCATCATAGCCTACTACGAGAAGTGTTTCTTTTTCGAGTACTTCATTTAAGTGTGGTAAAATTTCTTGAAAACACCACTAAGAAGCATAAAATACCACGAGAAGTGCTTCATTTGTGGATGGTAAACATTTAAGAAAACACCACAAAGTATCTTATCCTGCTACAAGAAGTGTTTCTGATTCAAATACTTGAAGGAATAACGCTAGAAGAGTGGCAAAAGAGTGGTAAGAATAGAGTAATATAATTTTGAAATAGTGGTGGTAGAATGTATTCTTCACTATTCGGAAGAGCGAAATTGTTGTTTGGCAAGTGTCAATTGAAATAGTATAAATATTGATAGTTATGATAAAAATAATATTGATGATATAATATAAAAATGATAACAATCATAAAATAAAATAAATAATATAATAATTAATAATAATATGTATTATTTTAAAATAATGAAAAGTAATAATAATTAATAGTAATTATTAATATTATTTTAGTAATAAAGATAACAAAATAATGTTAATAATAATAAATTGTATATAATATACTAAATATTGTTAATTACAAATATGATACAATATAATCAAATAATAATGATAATAATCACAATAATATAAAAAAATAATAACTTTCAATATTTTAAAATAATAAAATTATAATAATAATTAATAGTTATTAATTATTATTAATATATTTTTCATAATAAAGATAATATAATAATATTAAAAATAATAATTATATGTAATAAATTAAAAAAATATAATAATAATAATAATAATAATAATAAATTATATATAATATTCTAAAATATTATTAATTACAAATATAATACAACATAATCAAATAATAGTGAAAATAATCACTATAATATGAAACTTATAATAATTTGCATTTGTTTACTAATAATAATTATTTGTGATTATTAATATTATTTTAATAATAAAGATTATATATTAATATAATATAATAATAGTAAATTATATATAATATACTAAAATATTGTTAATTACAAATATAATACGTCATAATCAAATAATAATGATAATTATAATCATAATAATATAAAATTATAATAATATTCATTATTTGAAAATAATAAAATAATAATAGTTATTAACATTATTTCTATAATAAAGATAATATAATAATATTAACAGTAATAATAAAGTATATATAATATATTAAATTGTTAATTACCTTGCAATTTTGGTTGCTTAGGCATACAAAACAGTGTATTCTGGTATTCCATCTATATGGTAGTATACCGAAATAGTCTATTTTATCATTATTCTATTCTTTCAAAGCGTGTTTGGAAACACCATATTGTTGGATAAGCCTTATTCATGTATTCCATTCAAAGGTGATGTTGCTAAACGGACCCTAGAGTCGGAATGGACTAGACAATTAGACTGGAAAAGATCGGATTTGTTTCCTTTTCGATTCAATCCAGTTTAAAGTTTTAACAACGTATTTATTATTGTACCATTTAAACCTGGTTAATTAAGTGGTTTTTTAGAAACCGTAACCCGATCGTCCTAGAAAACTCAGTTTAAATAATTTGTCACCATTCAACCTTTCGTTCAACGACTCGAGGCAGTAACTTTTACGAGCAACTTTTTATTTTCGGATCATTCGTTTACATAAAGGAACTTGAACATCTGAACTTTAGCTTATTAGTAGCTGTCACATGCAAGTCGAGTCATATTTAGTGTATTGATAAGATAAAATTCTTTCAAGGAAAAAGTTTGGGGTTCAAGTTCCGACGAGACTACATTTTAGATGTGTTTTTTTTATTTATTTTCTACTTTTAGATGGATTTTTACTTGTCTGACCTTTAACTTTTGAGTTATATTAAAGAAAACAACTTTTGCATATTATATTGTATAAACTACGCCCTGTACAATCATGAAGAGTTATCAAACCAAATATTTTCTTTTATGATGAATATTTTACAAGATATAAAATCTCAAAATCTTACAGCAACAACTTCACTATTAAAAAGGGTTGCTTAAAATATTATTGAGAAAATGGATAATTATCCATCTTCAATTAAAGATTTTCTCATTTAGAAAATAATAACTTTTCTCAAACTCAATCTTATGATTTTCCTTTAAAAAAGGAAAAAAAATGATGAAGTTATCGACTTAAAGTAAATTTTCTAATTACAATAGTATTGTACAAATTTTAATTTTCAGTAAATAATTATTTGTTTAAAATCCTTTTATTACAACAATATTAATATTATGTGTTCAATTGTTCATAATATTTGTTTTATAGATCTCATACACGCAGATAGGGGTTGCATGTATAAAACTTATACATGCAGGTGGGACCTGTGAGTCTAGAATTCCACATAATAAATGCACAACTTAGAATTTCATGTAGGAAATTTAATACATTCCAGGCTTGCAGGTCCCAAATGTGTGTATAAGCTCTATACGCAACTCTCATATGCGTGTATATAATTTATTTTTTTAACGACGATATGACATTCATCTTTAGGGGTACATGTGTCATTTGCGAGAGGAGTACATTTAAAATATCATCTCAGATTTTCTTACATATTTAATTTTATATATTAATATTATTATTTAAAATATTTGACTATCACTTAGCTTGAAGATTTATGAAGACTATAAATAAGAAAGAAAGACATATAAATTGGTCAATATGCCTTAAATAAGAGGCTCATAATAAATTAAATGAAAATAAGAAAATAAATCTTAGTTTTGATGGAGAAATAAACTATTTTGCAGTTTTGATGAAGACATTTGTTATTTTGAATGTTTATATGGGTACATCGAAAATTAACCCAAAAATTTAGCATAATCATTTCTAGAGAGTGTGTCAAATTATATCTTAATAAGTCATTGTCTATTAAAATTGAAGCCTTAATCTTTTTGGCTTGTTGTGAAAGAAAGCAGCCAATCCGGGAGTGCCAACCAGTTCAATTTGTGATTGGAGAGGCTGGAGAGACCTCAGCCGGCAACTCAGCATAAAGAATCAAATGCTTCATATGGTCTTAACAAGAAAATTCCTATTAATTAGTAAATAAGTCTGATTTATGCACATAAAACAATAAATTCAATAAAAAATATTAATTCAAAATAGGAAGGAGTTTGTTAGGAGAAATCCTACATCCGCCCATCTACAGTAAAAAGAATGTGAGATCAATTTTAAGATAAACTAAGCATGAGTGTAATGTCGTCATCAAAAGTGAATGTGAGATCAAATCTATTAGTTATGTCTCAGAGAAACTCATCAATAATATATCTCCCCTTGGGACCGATTCACATCAGGCTTGCTACTTCCGAACTCACTTGATCTTGATCATTCAGATGAGTGATGATCAACTGAACTCTAATTGGCAGCCTCTTTTCTCCTTCTCCAATTAATCATTGTTGATAGATAGTGATGATCTCCATTTGTTGGATAATTCTTCCCCTTCAATAATGTTAACGACTTCTTCGTTTCTCTCCACCTCCATCCTCCCTTATGTCACTCCACCTTCTCCAAAATATATGTACGACATTGTTGAAGCAATTCTATTCATTTGTGGTGTATATTTGTTGTCATTTAGAAGAAAAGTAGGATCCTGTTTTTTCTACCCTCTTACACGTTTGTCATGTATTTAAAAAGTAAGGTCCAATTTATTTTATCTCTCTATTTATTTACTGCAACTCTTGTATTTTGGAAATAATGTCATTTCTCTTGGATGGAGGAATACATGCATTGAGAAGGAGGAGATTTTTATGTTGATTCGAAACCCTACCGCTCCAACTCTGAAAAAAATACATTGAGAAGTAGGAGATTTTTTATTTTCACACTGAGGTCTAAGACCTCGAGCTTTGTAACCATTAAAAATATTTAAAATAGAGAGAATAAAGTTATCTCTAATTATTCTAATTAAAGGCTAAAATACTGGAGTCAGAGTTAGTACATTCATGAATATCTCATTTGATTGTGTACTCATAATTTAAATCATTAAATTATTAAGTAACACTATTTTTTTATAATTTAATTATTTATTTATTTTCTCTCTTCATCACGTAATTTTACAAGAGAGAGAATATAATTCATTAATCAAATGATTTAAATTATGAGTGCACACCTCTATATAACACTTCTTGAAACACAAAACACAAATGGTAACACTGTTGGCAGTACAATAAATCAATTCGGGTGTAACCTACATGCACTCCCTTTCGAATTTGTATTTTCTAAAGGGATTGACTAACTGTATTCCAAGTTTTGTACCTTGTAGGAGTACCCCAACTAACATTCAAAAAAGGAAAAGTCAAATAGTCAAGCGATTTCTAAAAATGAAAAGCCAAACAATCAAAGTGGATAAAAAATGAAAAGTTGGACTGCGCACATTATTCTGAATGTTTCCGCCCTACACACTATTAAGAATGTTTTGCATAGAATGCATGGGTGCAAACTAAATAAACATGTATTTAGACTAAATAAAACATATGTTCAGATTAAATAAAAAAAGTGTTCAGACTAGGTTTTTCAAATCTGATTTTGCATTGCTTCAAGTCAGTTATGCACACAAAAATGAGGCATGTACTAAATAAAACAGGTATTTAGACTAAATAAAAACATGTTGATACTAAATAAAATATGTGTTCAGACTAGTTGTTTCAAGTCTATTTTGCACAAAATGAGGCACAGACTAAATAAAATAGGTGTTCAGACTAGTTGTAAGAGGTGTTCATACTAGATGTTTCAAGTCTTTTTTTTGCACGTTTCATGTATGCTTTGCACAGGATGCTTGGGGTTCAGACTAAATATAACATGTTTTCATACTAGCTGTTTCAAATATGTTTTTGCACTGTTTCAAACATTTTTTTCAGCAAATTTGAGCAAAATAAAACTAAAAAAATATGACTTACAGGCTTTAGAAGCATTTTTGGGGTCCAAACAGCATTGTTACAGGGTTACACAACAATAATGTGTGTGTGTGTGTGTCTTGCTCTTTTCGAAAGTGCTCATACACGCGAATCAGAGTTATAAGTCAAAAGTTACGTCTGTTCGAAGATCAAACATTATTTTGTGCTCATACTAGTTCAGACTAAAAAAAACAGGTGTTCAGACTAAATAAAGCAGATGTTCAGACTAAATAAAATAAGTGTTCAAACTAAATAAAGCAATTAAGGTGTTCAGACTAGTTAAAAAATGAGGCACAGACTAATAAAAGAGGTGTTCAGACTAAATAAAATAGGTGTTCGAACTAGCTGTTTCAAGTCTGTTTTTTTCACTATTTCAATTATGTTTTGTACAGAAATAGTGTGCATACTAACTACGGATATGGTCATACTAACTCCTCTGATGGTCGTACTAACGTCTCAGGTGATTATACTAACTCCTATGATGGTCATACTAGCTGTTTCAAGTCTGTTTTGCAAAGAATATGAGGTAAAAACTAAATAAAATAGGTGTTCGGACTAAATAATGTGCACTATATAAGAATGTAATGTGCTAATACTAACTAAGGATATGGTCATACTAACTCCTCTGATTCTCATACTAACATCTCAGGTGGTTATACTACCTCCTTTGATGGTCATACTAACCCTGATGATGATACTAACATCTCAGATAGTTATACTAACATCTCAGATAGTCATACTAACATCTCAGGTAGTCATACTAACTCCTCTGGTGGTCATACTAATCTCTCATGTGGTAATACTAGCGATGTTTTTTAATGTTTTCATCTATTCATCGATGTTTTTCAACCACTCATCGATGTTTTCAACAATTCATCGACGTTTTTCAATATTTTCATCGATGCAAACCTGACATTCATCGATGATTTTCACCAACTCATCGATGCAAAGCATTGATTCAGCGATGTTTTTTAATGTTTTCATCGATAAAGAAAGAAAGAAAGAAAGAAAAAGAAGAAGAAATATGCAGTTGGAAGAGAAAGAAATAAGTTCAAAATAGAAATAAGACAAAATAAGAAAAAGACAAAAGATGAATGAGAGTGGGAGACAGAAGCGTAGATCTGAAAATTAAAAATGAAAAGTTTAGGTTTTGTCTTATGCAAGGTAGAGATATGGAGTACGTGATTGTGGGTACTGAAATAATTTATCTTTTCTAAAATGGTCAGTAATTTCAATCTAGAAATGTACCCTTTTTTGTACGCTAATAGGTGATGTAGTAGCAGCGGTGAGGATTGAGAGATGATCATTTTAGTTAGTTAGTTAGTTAGTTTGTTAGTTAGTGTAGCATTAGGAGTATTCAGGGATGCAGATTCCTTCCTTCTGGCCTTCCTCAACTCTGCCTTTGTCCGGCTCATTTTTTCTTTTCTTTTTCTTCAATCGAAGTCTAACTGTCTCCGTTCCCTCTCCCCGCTCCTCACCTTTCTCTTCCCTCTCTCTCCAGCTCATCCCGCTTGTCCCCTTCTCCCCACATTCGCGCTCTACTTGTTTCGATTGAAATCTCCTCTAATTTTTGCACTCTTGTTTATGCCATAGTGATTTAGTTGATTAACATATATAAGTCATTTGAGAAGATTATGTCTGGGAGGAAGAACCTGAAAAGGACTTATGGATATCTCTTTGAAATAGGACTGGACAAAAAACTCATGACTCGTGACTCGCTCGGATTTTAGCTCGTTATCAACTCACTCAGATTTAACTCGAACTAATCTTATTCGAGCTGCATAGCTCTTATAATTTACGAGTTGTATTCGAGCTACTGCCAGCTCGCTCATTAACTTGCTCAGGTTATTATATTGCACGTATTTTTTATCTTGACATGACATGTAATATGTTGATACTTTCATTTTAAGTTTTTTTCATAATTTTCATCTCTTTTATATTAATATAAATTATTGTCGATTTTATTCTTTCGTAAATATCTCTAGTCAATGTTTCAATGCATAAACGATAGAATTCTATAATATTTTTGCAAACTGAATTGTAAATTCGAGCTGATTAACAAGTTACGAGCCAGCTCGAGCTTGCACAAAATTTGCACCAATTAAACCAGTCAGAACCACCACCAGCTGCAGTTAGTGATGCGTTGGCACCTACAGAGTCAAGTTTATCATTGTTGTCATATTCTACCAGCACCAACCCAGCAAGGTGCTACCCTGCACAAGTATGTCATTCTTTCCCAGAATGGCAAGACCAGGTCGCCCCGTGCAAGGTTTTAAATAATTTATATTGAATTTCAAGTTTCTTCCTATACTTTTAGGCAGGTAATCAGTCCATTTACTACTCATTCAGCTTTTAACGGTGTTGAAGCTAGAACTTATTAATTTTTTCCCTTGACGTAATAGACGTATAATTTTGATAGAAATGTGGGTTTTACTAAACTTTTCATTTTGTTGTCTTTTGTTTTGCTTATGATGCGAATGTTACCGTTGCATATTTAGAATTTTTCTCATTTTTTTCAGATTTGTAATTTTCAGATTTTATGGACTATATATGTGATTTTCCCTTGCAAAATGTCTATCCTCGTTTTTGTACCAGCGAGATTTTTTTTTTTGAGTTTTGATGGGTAAATATCCAATTGCAGGATGATTCTGGTTTTTGTACCAACGAAATTCTCTTTTTTCATCTTGCAATGTCTATCATATTAAATTATTGGTTTGAATTTTGAAAGATATTTGCATATAATCTGATATAATTAGCTTTCTATATGTAATTGTTAACATACAAGAGTAGTAGCTTGTCTTCTGTAAGACTTTGCCAGCTGATAGCACAGAAAAGGGGAGAATACAGGCTACATCATCCACTTTGAACAAGAAAAGTACCAGAATAAAAACCACATAAATTTATTGTACGTCCATCCTCTCCACAGTTTGGATGATTGAGAGTGAAATATGATGATTTGGCTTGTGCACATGCATACATTGTTCATAACAGTGTAAGTTTAATTATTGCAGTGGCACAACAATTGCTTCTTTTTTTATGTCTGATGAAATAATCTTTCATGTATGATGATTTGGGAATCAGAATTGACATGTTAATATGATGAATTCTAACTTTGTTAATTTTACTTGGAGGAAGAAGATATTGTAGATTTTTTGTTGCACTTGGATTTCTCTGAACTTCAACAGTTTGTAGACGAGAAATCTTTGAGAAGGCAGCATAGGTTATGAAACTAAGAGCAGTCGTTCAGAATTAAAGAAGATATCTGATAATCAAGTACCTTATAATTTTATTCTCTCTAAGACTCTAATTAAGAAAAAGGATTACACATAACGGAAAAGCAATGACAGAAAAAAGAATAGAGAGATCCTGGACGGAGGATGGATGGAAGGGCATTTTTTGTCAGATCAAAAAAATGATTGATTTTTAATTAAATTTATTAGAACAAAAATTGTTATGGGTGAATATCTAATTGTTAAATGTTTTGATGGATAAATATTTAAATTTTGAGTTTTGACGGGTAAATATCCGACTAGAGAAGTTTCAAGGGGTATATATCCAAGTTTCCTTTGAAAAAATAATACTAAAATGTTAAATAGAAGCTAATTTGAAAACAGACCCCATAAGAAATATATTTTCTGATGCAAAATTGTGTTCATAATATAATATCCTCATTCCTAACTGGAATGTTACAAGTCATCATTGATATGATCTCACTGCTACAGTACTAGATTTAGATCCTATTTTCTTGATACCATAATGTTACCAGTACCTGTCTGATATTATACTTTGTCCCATTTTGTTAATTTCACAAATAAAGATAACTTGGACTGAAGTGAGTCAACGTTAAAATAAGTTGATATATTAATATGATAATTAACTGTGACTTAGATGTACTTATTAAAATTTGACTAGGAGTCTTATTTACACAATCAAAGCTCTAATATAGGACTCGTAATGTTGGTATTAGTACTGGTATGTACAACACCAACAAAAGACTGCTGGAATTATTATCCATTTACTCTCCAGAGTGTCGTATTTGTTACATGTTGAATATTGAAATGCATAATTTGTGTTATCTTATCCGAAATGTAGGCCGACTATATTCAAGGACTCAGCCATGGAAAATGATTCGTGTACGAAATCAAGTTCAAAATCTAATCTAAGCTCTAATCCGCAACAATCACAATCTGACGACTGTGAAGAGGAATCAGGTTCAGACGAAGAGGATGATGACGGCCTACCTCCTCTTGAAGCTAACACTAACAGGAACAGGCCTTTCGAGCTCTATTCTGATTCTGATTCTGATTCTGATTCTGATTCTTAGTGATGTATTAGAAATTCAGCACTGGGCATTATATGTTGCCGTTTTGTGTCTGACTCCTTTGTAACACAATTGTGTATGCTTGTACTCTATTCTGATTCTGATTCTGATTTGACAGCTTGCCATTATTTAAGTCTTTTTATTATTTATCCTCGTCTTTAATTGGTGACGACATGCCTGCCAAATCTTTCCAAGTAGTATGGTATTTATTTCTTCATGGGAAATGTTTTGTAGCACTAATTGTAACAGGACAAAAAAAATGATCAAATGCTTTTTTTTTGTTAATTTATGGTGCTTTAGAATTAGGGATCTATTGTCATATAAGGTAATTTTGATAAGCACAAGATAAAGCCCATTTGAACTGTATATATCTTGTCCATTTGAATGAAATCAAACAAAGGGAACATGGACCAGCTAACACTAAGAACATATGCATGTGCTTTTCAACCTTTGCCTTTTTATAATCTTTTCTTTTTTATAATTTGTTCCCTTTAGTTGTTATTGCTCCTCTTTATTATTGGTGGTTTTGTTTTATTATTGTCCTTTTCAAAGAGTTTGTCGCCACCTTCCATGTACGCTACTGTCACGGTCCCAATTAGCTATATTGTGCTACAAGTTCTATTGCAAAATAATGTTGATAAAAGGCATTAAGGCAGAGTACTAATTAGTGCAAGCAAAGCAATACCATCGTTTATTAAAACTTTTTTCTTCAATACTATCATTTTCATGGTAGCGAATTCGAGAAGGCATTTTTTAGCTATATCTTTGTGGGTCTACAAGGTGTTACCTCAAAATTCCATTTTACATGCATCTTAGTCGTATCAGATTCTCAAAAGAGCATCTGTATATTTTTTGTATTTAGTTTTCTCCGTTGTAGACGAAATTTCAATCAAATCTGTGTAGTATTTCAGGCTCAAGAAACTAACATTCTCCATTTCTCCGAATTGACCTTGACAATTTATGCATAAATGCTCAATTTTTGATAGATTTACATACAACAAGAACAATTACACGCACCTACCTACTCATGGAATTGCTAAAATAAATTACAACCCAAAACTATATAAAACTAGGGATCCTACATGCACACAAATTTCTATAGTAAAAAAACAAAGAATCATCCTGCTATCATAACTTAGGTAGATGAAGCGGAAGAATGAACAAGGCTTGAAGGCGGATTAGCAAGGGAATGAACCCGATTTTCGAACAATTTGATTCGCATATTATAACGTTTGCAAATCTTCAACAAGACTTTTGAAGTTCATGCTTATGTAGTCTTTTCACATTCTTTTGAAGCTACGTATTCCTAGATCGTGTGTAAGAATGCGGTACCATGGATTCAAAACTATCATAACCTAGATCTCTGCGTGAATATAACAATTCGGTAGCTGAATTATATCCCATCAACCTATGAAGAGAAGATAATGTGGCTTCTATATCACCTTCCTCACCGTTAAATGTCGATTCTCCCCTAGTCGAATAACTTCTCGAAGAAGAGGCACCGTAATTTTTGTTTAAAGATGCTGGGTCTCCTTGCATAACAGTACCGTGCAAGTCAATTGCAACATTTTTCTGGGAGAAATTGTTTGAAGGCAATGGTACTGTGAGGACGTCCGAGCAATTGCCACATTGCATTTCTACCAATCTCTTCTTTGAAATTAGAATGGTTGAAGGAACTTGGAGCAGTGTGAAACAATTTTCGCAGATCACATAAGGAGTACCGCCAAAAATAGGTCGGCAAATGTGCTTTCTCATTAATGATCTTCTATCCCTTGAACTCGCCTTGGCCGATTCCCGATCAGTGCTTATTGGGCTACAGGGGAAAGATGAAGAGGCACATAGGTTGTCAGAACTGGGTCTAAATATCCCATTTTTGCAATGCATGCATGCACAATGAGAGGTCGGTAAAGACGGAGGTATATATCGGTATGGTGGTTTCAGCTGGCTGCTGTTGTGTCTCGAATCAAAACAAAGAGGACTTCCTTGATTTTGGTAATGCAACTGTTGGATTGAATCAATTCCCTCTTGGTGATATAAAATATCCCCTCTTTGTTTTGAAAATTTATTCAGTTTATCTCTTAACTCATCCATTTTTGTCAACCTCTCGTGGCGATCCATTTTTCTATATTTGTCAACTAAAGATGGATGGGGACCATCATTTTCAATAAGACTTTTTATAATTTGGAAATCACTTGAATCAAGCGAAACCCCTTCTTCAACCTCATCTCCACCATATCTCATACCAAATTTCCCATTGGGTGGTCTAGGAGGGAGCCCTTCTTTCTCTTTTTGTTTGCCACCAGCCGGTGCCTTTTTTCGGAAAGTTCTTTTTGACTTTTGGAGATAATAGTTTCGGTCGTGAATATTTATCTTGCCTTCGTCTGATGATGAGATGCTTCCATCATAAGCATTTGAGCACCTACTCATCATGTCCTCTTCTGATAATACACTTTGGGTATTTTGCCTTTCAGCTCCCTCTTCTTCAACATTTGAAGTTTGTTCCTTTGGATTTTCGGGCTGGTCTAAGATTTTTTCAGTAGGAGAATTGCTGGTAATAGGATTTGCCTTAAGTTCATCTTCTGACGGCTCCGATGTGTGTGCATTTGAGGAAGGTGGTGTGTTATTCGGCTCCGTTGAGAAGATTGAGAAACTATCCGGCGAAACAATTTCTGGACTAGTATTCAAAGGGTTTGGGGTTTCGTCCAAACTCAAATCAGAATTTCCTCCATTGGCGTTTTTTATTTTAGCTGAAAAAATGGAAATAGGAAATTGAATTTGGGCTTGAGATATCAAGTGAAATTAAACTATCACAGAAAGAATGACAGACATTTTGTACCTTTAAGAGCTGTACCACATCCACCACATTGGTACAGTGAAACATCCGAGTATTCGATTAGAAGTTGGAAGCACTTGGGGCATCTGACAAATCGAATTTTACCTGAATTATTAGCCATCTGCACCGGCCAAAATGAAATTCAATCTTTGTATCAGTACCCAAAAGAAAAAGTAAACAGAAAAAGGATTAGGAAAGTTCACCATGGTAATGAAAAATATTAATAATACCATGACAATGAAGCTGAAGAAAGATGTATAAGAGAAAACTGGTAGACAGAAGATATGTACATCAGAAAGGAAACAATTTGTTTAAAATTATCCAGAAGAACAATAAATGTTTTCCTCAAAATATACAACTGCTACAGAAACATTGTAGATAATGGTACTGTAGCATTGTAGCTACTTGTGAAAATCATAGCCTACCAACCGATCCAACAGTGACTGAACTGAAATGAAAACTACAATACAAAATTTCTTTTCTTTCAAAAGAAATAAAAGAAGAATTATATAGCGAGACAAGAAACTTCGTTAATTCATTCATTTAAAACAGAGAAAATTGTAACTACCCAATAACCCAATTTTCATTCAGAGGCGTAATGCTGAGTTTATACAACACCAGATTAAGAAAAACAACTTAAAAGGGCAGAAATAAACTTATTCATT
>CAXKVX010003513.1:0-20362 GCA_964058865.1 Eleocharis quinqueflora | reverse complement strand
ATTCATAATTCTTTGAAAGTCATTCTAGATAACTAACAACTAGACTACCAGATTGTTTGCGCAATGCCTTTATATTTAATAAGAAAAATGATCAATCAAATTAGATTCTATAATGTAATTTAGATTGAGAAATGAAAGAGTATTTATGTTTTGATTAAGAAATAACTAAATAAGTAACGGTGAAAATTTTGACAGATAAGCTTGTAATTATCCAAAAACAATATTCGGCTCGAAGTTTACTAATCAGTCATGCTCACTACAGGAACAAGAACAACAACAACAAATCTTTCCATTCTGAACAAGTTAGATAGGTAGAGATGAAACCCAATTTTAATGATTTTAAATCTATAATATACTAAATAAATAGACTTGAAAAGGGTACAATGGGACGACATCCAAACAGTTATCATCTGTAATTTTGTGGAGGATTGCTATCCGCCTACAAATTTTGGAACTTCTGGTTGCAACTTGCATGTAGTATTATACAGTTATTCATAATTTTTCAACTATTTTCCTGTTGGAAACAACAGCCAACAGACAAATAAGATTTTATGGTTAGTAAGTATTAAAAAGGTACTAAAAATATTGACTGACAGTTGACTAACACTAGGTGTCATTAGAAAATAGCAATGGTTATGTGAAAGCAGCACGTAGCAATACTATGTTTATTGAAATTAGCAGTTGACTAGAAGTAGCTTTTCATAATAATACGGTCGGTTTCCAACTATAAATTTCTAGCTAGATGCGCAAGTAATTATATGTGAAAGCAACACATTGCAATTAACGGTATAGTTTTATAAGTCTTCACAATTATAAGAAGGTGATGATTAATCAACAACAACAAAAATTGATAACCTTGGCGACTAATTTTGAAATAAATAAATAAAAATCTTAATATTAAAAAAATATAGACACATTCTAAAACTTATAAATTTAATTAGCCGAGTTTCGGATCACTTTGACTGAATTAATAAATATTAACAATATTGTCATATAAATTCATTGTCAAGCAATCCTTGTATGACAAATTATATATGGATTGCAAAAAGAATGTTTAAAGTTGAGAAATAACATTTGAAGAAAATTTATTCCTGTAATAAACCATATGAGTTTAAAGTTACAATTAAGCACTTTTTGTTTCCTAGGTTTCCGTCCCATATTATTAATTTAAATTAGTTTTATGCTAATATAAAACTTGAAAATTGTCAAATTATCACTCAGAATTTTTTTTGTCAAAATGTCATTATGAATGTCTGATCTCAATATAAAAAAGTAATTGATAATGATATTTTGACAATTTTCATATTTTGCAGTGACAAAAAATCAAATGTACCTCTTAATTTTAATGATTTGCATATGGAATAAACCGAATACATCTTATCTCGGCAACAAGAATCAGTGCATAAATTCACAAATCCTGGAGAAATATTGCATATAATTCACGGTGTACCTTTTCCTTTCAGCAATTTACTGTTCCTAATGTTGAAAAGGGAAGATATAAATAAAATGGGCATTTGATTTTTTGTCACTACAAAACTTCAAAATTATCAAAATGACACTACCGATCACTTTTTTGTATTCAAATCAGAAGTTCAAAATGACATTTTGACAAATTTTTTTCTAAATGACATTTTGATAATTTTCATATTTTGTAGTGACGTAAAACTAAAAATTTCTAAATAAAAATACATAATTTTCCATAGGGACCACCAATGACATGTATCTTTCTTGATTTCTTTTTGGTGATGCTGTCTGTTTTTTTATGTTAAATACAAACTACATGTTTCGGATAATTTGTGATATGACTCATATGAGATGAGGCAAAGAGAACCATATATAGTGCTAAATCACCAAGTCCAATTTCCAAAGGCCGAATTCTTCCTCCACCCGATCCCAACCCTATCCCCTCACCAAAAGGCAAAGTACACTGCGCCTTCAATTGTCTCACATTTTTCCTTTATATGAATCCAGCGCTTTTAAAATGTTAATTCTTTGTTGGGGTTTCTTTGTTTATATTAAATCAGAACCCCTGTTGCTTCTTCGTCTCTTTGACTCTCTCTTTCATGCGCTGCTAGCGATACATACCCCAGCAGATCTCCGCACTGGTTAGCTGAATATCAATAGCATGATTTTAGTTTATGTTCATCCATTTTATTTTAGTGGCATAGTACATTCTATTGATAATCCCAAACCTACACTACCGAGTTGTTTTTTCCTAAGCCCCAACTTTTTTTATCTATAGTCAAAAGTTTATATGTCCTTTTATTCAAGTTATAAACTGCGTATGAACCAACTTTGTTAAATATGATAATGTTGGGTACAAATTATTGAGATGCAATTTGCAGAATACCCTTGGACATTGTACACAAATATACAGTACAAATAAGCTGTACAAATCTTGATGCAGATTTAGAGAGAGGTAAAAGGAGGTATATTAGATACTATTATGGCTCAGACTCTGGTGCCGTCCTTGCAGTACCCAAAGGGAATTACATGCAATTCAAGGTGCATGGTTGGCACCAAATTATGGAATTCTGTGATGGTACCCCCACATGGATCTAGACCAAGCAAGGCTGGTAATCCTTTCAAGGTGTTGGCTGTAAAGACCGGGAGTTCCGGTGTGGTGTCGAGACTTGAAGACTTGCTAAATTTGGATACCCAACCATACACCAACAAAATTATTGCTGAGTATATTTGGTAAAATGATTTGAACTTTGTTTGCTCTCTCTCTCTCTAGATCTCTTACTTTTTTTTGTGAACAGTCTCCAGCACTTAATTTATTTCAAATGATACTGAAATGTTTGTGCTACCTCATAATTATTTTTTCATTTACCAAACTCAAATGAAACCAAAAGCAACCCAAGCAGGTTTATTGGGATTATGTTTTTCTTTTTGTTTTGTTTTTTCATTTCTCCTCTATTGACTTTAATATTGATTTTGCATTCTATCAGCAAGGTTATCAGTAATTAGCTGATAGTTGCAACTTGCAAGTACAATAAATGTTGGTTGTCACGTGCAAATACAGCAAGATATGCTGGTCAATTTGCAGGAATCCAATTTGGTGTATCTAGATTTCGTTCTTCTGTTTTAGACTTTCCCTCCGAATTTTGAAACATTATTTTGGCATTTATAGGATAGGAGGATCTGGCATTGATATCAGAAGCAAATCAAGGGTATGCATTTGGAACGATTTTTATTTTTTATTTTTTATTTTTTATTATACACTGAAATGATAAAAGGTCAAACAGATTTTGTTGATTTATTATCTGACATTCTGACCTATTTTTCAACTTAAGAAACTTTTTTTCTAACTTTTGGTGGCATCAGACAATTCCCAGACCTGTTGAACACCCATCAGAGCTGCCAAAATGGAACTATGATGGATCCAGCACTGGACAAGCCCCTGGAGAAGATAGTGAAGTCATCTTATAGTAAGATATTTAGCATCAGCGTCCTTCCCAAAATATGTATTACGCTCAAGTTGCATACTGGTATGATGCACATTTGTAGACTTGTTTCAGAATCATACAACTTTCAAAACTCTATTCTTATTCTTCTTCTTTCTTTTTCTTTTCTTGAAGGTTTCCTCTGTGCTTTTCTTACATACGTCTCCTTAAGTAGTATACAGTACCATGCATGAAAGGGAAAGTATAAAACTAATACTTGAGCCTCAAAACAAATGTGATGAATTTCTATTTTTTTTTTTGTAGTCCTCAAGCAATTTTTAAGGATCCTTTTCGCGGAGGCGATCATATATTGGTTAGCACTTCTCTATTTTTAATTTGTGTGTATCTTTTATTTAAGATCTCTGACGGGAACTTCCGTACCTATGTTGAAGGTAATATGTGATTGTTATACGCCAGCTGGTGATCCTATTCCCACCAACAAAAGGCACAAAGCTGCTCAAATATTCAGTGAGCAAAAGGTCATTAATGAAGTCCCATGGTAGTTTCCACATCTGCCCCTGTAGTATCTTATTTAATATTAACATTCATAATTGATCCTTGATAATCATTTCCAAACTAATGGTTGCTTCCTTAATATATTTTGTAGGTATGGAATTGAGCAGGAATATACCTTACTTCAAACTAATGTTAATTGGCCTCTTGGTTGGCCAGTTGGTGGTTATCCTGGTCCCCAGGTAATTAAGCATTTTCCTGCATTAGTAAACTTTGTTTAAATTTACCATTTTATTAATTAACTCGGCATTTTTTTAGGGGCCTTAATACTGTGCATTAGGGGCAGATAAGTCTTTTGGTCGTGACATATCAGATGCTCATTATAAGGCATGCTTATATGCTGGAATTAACATTACTGGAACAAATGGAGAGGTTATGCCAGGGCAGGTAATACTCGTTTTAACATATTTTTCTTTTGATGGATAGTATAATGACAAATTTTCAATGACAATTGTTGATTGATTATTTTTTTAATATAGTGGGAGTATCAAGTTGGTCCAAGTGTTGGAATTGAGGCAGGAGATCACATTTGGTGTTCTAGATACCTTCTTGAGGTACTGTAGATATTTTAATTTATTACAGTGATTTGATACATGATTTAAGTTCAATATTTTTCTTACTTTTGTGCTTTGTTGGTCTTTTACAGAGAATCACAGAGCAAGCTGGTGTTGTGCTCACTCTGGATCCAAAACCAATTGAGGTACTTCAAGCAAAAAAATCCAGCTAGGAATCCATAATCACACTTGAATTCTTCCATGTAGATGCATAAAAATTATTCACTATTTTTTGCATTGTTAGGGTGACTGGAATGGTGCTGGTTGCCACACAAATTACAGGTACTTCTGGAATTTTTTCTTTTCAGTCATTCTACACGTCAATATAAATGTTCTCTGACCATTAAATTTCCAATGTCGCAACCTTACTATATTATAAATGAACCATCAAACTGTTATTTCAGCACAAAGAGTATGCGTGAAGATGGTGGTTTTGAGGTAATAAAAAAGGCCATTCTTAATCTTTCTCTTCGCCACCAGGAGCACATCAGTGCTTATGGAGAAGGCAACGAGAGGAGGCTGACAGGGAAGCATGAGACAGCCAGCATTAACACCTTTTCATGGGTACAATTCTAACTTAATAAATAGTGTACCTTCTTTTAGTTAACCCCAAAACTTGATGGATGAAGTATAAACTGGTTTTGTTTCTCACTTGGAGGGTGTGGCAAATCGTGGTTGCTCAATTCGCGTTGGACGTGATACTGAGAAGAAAGGAAAAGGTGATCTACTTTTATTGACAATGTTTGGCTAGTCGTTAATTCAGGAAGTCTAACATATTCTCTTCTTCTTTTTTTTCCTTTTTTATTGTTAACCTTTTTCCCTCGTTTTTCTAGGTTACTTGGAAGATCGTAGACCAGCTTCAAATATGGACCCCTATGTTGTGACAGCTCTACTTGCTGAAACTACACTTTTGTGGGAGCCAACACTTGAAGCTGAGGCTCTAGCTGCTCATAAACTCCAACTGCAGGTGTAAAAATTTGAACTTGTTTGAAATGATAAATGCAGAAAAGCGTTGCCTTGCTTCAGGATCACTTTTGTTTATATCATTAGACTAAGATTATTTTTACAAGTTTATCGGTGTGAAACATTTTTTCTTTTCTTTTCTTGTGTTTACATCAAACTATGCATCTGGAATTGTAGAAGATATTCTAGCATGTTTCCCTTGATTTTTTTTATGTATAATATTTCAAAGGATTAACACAAATTGAGTCTCAGTGTGACTGAGGTTAATTATCTGTGGGATAATACAGTGGAAATGGGATCTAATTCTTCTTTACTTGATTAAATTAATTAATTAATTCAGAAAAAAGAAAGAAGAATTTTGAATGAAACATCGTTCCAACTGGCAAACTCGTTTTCCCCTCCAGCCTCTTAACTGGTACTAATCTGACCCTAATCTAGTACTTGTTGCAACTGTATGTACTTGTAGTGTCAGAAAAACATCCTAACAGTCTGTCAAGTAGTGTTTTTGATAGTCTCGTCAGTTACATAGTCACAACTAAAGAAAAGTAGTATTGACAAGCAAACAAGGAAAATAAGCAAAACCATTAATTGTCTTCATTGAAACCTTACGCCAAGCTGCTGTCATAGTGGAGCTACGCCATCTCAGTAGATATCCCATTGCATTCATGATTTTTTTTCCTTTGGATGGTGTGTGGGACTGAATTCAGGAATATCCATAGCAGCACGGTTCCAGGCTTCTAGCCATTAATTCCCCAGTCCTCTTAAATAACATTTTTTTTACCTCCAATATTAGATCACCAAAGTGACAGGTTAAGAAAGTAAATTTTGTTTTGCAATTAATACAAACGGGAAGTATGAGCACTGACATGGTACTAAGTATCTTCAATTCTCCATAAGAGCCATGCATGAGCAGCTATGCAAAAATGTAACCAGCGAAGCAGCTGTTCTCAGGACAGCATAGAATAGATGGTAAATCACAAAATTAGCCCTCTCTTTAGTTTCTCAAAAGAAAAAGGAAAAAGGTAAATTACAAAATTATTCCTATTTAATTTCTCAAAAGAAAATAGGAAAAAACTTGAATACTCCAAAACATGAGTACACTCGATACTCTAATTCATATGAGTTGTTCTATTCATCGGGTTAGTGAAAACGGAAAAGTGATTCACTTTAATTTTTATTGTGTTTCTCAAGAAAACACTTTTCACCAATCTCGATAATTTAAACGACTCAGATGAGATTATCCAGTGTACCCATCTTTTGATACCCAAATTTTTGCCAAAAAAAATTGGATAAATTTTATGGGAAATCACTAAACTTTATATTAAATCCATATTTATTTTTCAAATATAGTTGTTATCTAGACGCCATGTTAATTTTCATTATTTATTTTTTGATGAAAAATAATGGAGTGACTAAATTTGAAGATATGTCAAAGTTCAGTGACTAAAAATGATTCAAAGTTCAGTCACATACATATTTGATACAAAGTTTAGTGACATCCTAAAAAAATTACCATTATTTATTAGACATTTATTATTTTAAATGTCTTTTATGAAATTGAAACTTGCATTTTTATCCGTAAAAAAGGCAACCGTGATATACCTGCAAGACTACTTTATCATTTAGACATAATTACATGTCATATCGAACATTTTGTTGATTTAGGAAAATAAATTAATAAGTGATTATATGAACAATGTTATTGTATTTTGTAAAGCATTCATTTTGAAATTTTGGACTATTAAAATTTTGTCAAAATTATTTTTATTAAAAAATATAAAATCTAACGGTCCAAAATAAAAAAACATGTACTTTGTAAAATACATATTATAAATGTTAGACAATACAACACGAAAACAGTCAAGAATTACGTGTGAACTAAAGCCCATTATTTGTTGTTATTTTGGGCCTGTACACTAAAAGCCCATTAGTTTCTTGGATGGATCCAGATGCATAAAGGAAATCAGTCTTAACTCTTAACAAATCTACCATAGAAATCCGCCACATATATAAAAAAAAGGAATAGGATCCACAGCCACAAGCATTCCTAATCACATCACAACCACTTCATCCAAACTCTCAATTACCTTTTATGATCACCTATGGCCTAGACTATGTACACTAATGTGTGCATCCTTATGAATAAATGTATGACCAATCCTAAACTGTGGACCTAGAAAACTTGAAATCGAAAGTCAATAAATCACATACTTAATCGGATTTTAATATACATGAGCGACTGGAGAATAACACAAAAAGAGCTCAAACTACTTGGAAGCGTTAAAAGCAACTGAATCGATTGAAGAATAAGCGGTTGGTTTCGTTAAGCCAACTGAATAAAGAAGTGGCACTACAATCATAATTAAACAAAATAACACTATAATCCAACTCTTGGTGAGACTTACTGAAAATTTGGAGGATTGCAAAGAAGCTATTAGAAGTATCAGGCAAGTCGTAGCTGATCAAACGTCAGCCGGGACGAGTGCTGATATAACTAATATCATTGGTGAATTACAGAAGAATTTAAAGAAATTGAGTTTAGGTGAACCAATCCCTAGACCAAAGAAAAAGAAAGTATCATTCTACGTCTTCAAAGACCCACTAAAAATCTTTGAAGAAGAGAAAAAGAAATTAAAATGAACAAAACGCGTATTGAGACTGTGATGGAACCACGGCCATCCATCTCAAATCGAGAACAACAAAGCCGTGATGAGAATCAAACTCCAACAATTGAGGATCAAATCCGAAATTATAGACGTAACCAGAGGCTACGACAAGAAATACAAAGAAGGTTACCCGGAAGGAGACAGATCGGGTACAACAGGAGTTTGGAGAGCCAACTAAATCCTGACGCAGAATTAAACATATCCCAGTTCAGAAGAGCACAATCAGTACCAGCAGAGACACTTTACCAAGATGGCTAGACTGCTACTCAACACAGGGTAGACCAACATTACTCTGACCAACGAATCCTCGTAACTGATGGACAACCGTTATAATTACCATTTATTACCCAACAGAGTTACGAAGAAATACAGAGATCAAGATTTCAACATTTACACTTAAGGTTAATAATGATAAGATTATATACCCTACATCGCAGAGAAGCAGGTGTAAACGCCCTTGTAGTGGTAAGAGATACCCGGTGGACAGACGATAGATCCATAATTGGAACAATGGAGATGGATTTAACGACTGGAAGCCAACTAGCATACCTAGCACCTAATATGATGCTTAGTATAGCTGATTTCTTTAACCATATACAGTTGGTAGTTCAGACACATGAGTATGAAAACTGGCAAACTGGAGAGAGTAACCTATTATTAACAAGATCATTAATAGGTAGACTATCTAATACGAGTTATACCAGCTTTAGATATAATGTACAAAGAGTTTCGGATTACCTAACCAGTAGAGGTGTCCAAGCAATCCCTGGACAATCACATACCACAAAAGGATTAAGGGGATCAAGGTGAATTATTAGACCACCGCGTGTAGCAGAGGTGCAACATCCACAAGATGCTATGATTCGCACGAGATCAAACAGAACAATTTTATTAAAATTCAAAAATTATGCGGCTACACAACCATCTCAGGGACCAACAGTTGGAACTAATGATGAGGAACAACTGTCGGAGGAAGAAACAGCCTTAGTACTGTTTGTAACGTGTCCGATGACGAATTAGAAGATGAGGAAGATGATGACACGTACTGGGGAACTATTCAGCTAATCGCCAGTTTGGCTGAAGAGGAAGTGGAACAAGATGGTCCTGTATGGGACCAAAGTGATGAAGAAAACGAAGAGGATTTCGTAAATCCTTTCGAGGGAGGTGGTAGGAATAAGAACAAGCCTTCTTTTGAAACCGAAACTATATACGTTTTGGGACAAGAACCAGAATTTGATTATCCTATCCTGAAACAATTTCTTGAAAAACTCGTTGTCCAAAACACAGTTTTATCTTCATCGATAACATCAAATTATAATTTACCCCCTGAACCAACAATAGGAAGAACAAATTACCCACCAGGAAGATTAAGAAATGATGATGAATCATCAGGAAGTAGATTCATGCAAAGACCAAGAGGTTTACCCGAAGGAATCAGATCACACCAAAATGAGCAGTGGAACTTACCAACTGCTATGCAAGAGCATGGTGCAATGCTAGTCTTGCCAGAAGATATTGGCTTATACAATGATGTCATTTCAAGATAGGAATCGATAACATTAAACCTAATAAGTGAAAGAAACTTCGATAATAATAAATCCAAAATACAATTCATCGAAAACTTATTAGGTGAAGTAGAAAAGAAAATCTGGATCCAATGGCGAATGGCCTTTGAAGCCGAATATTTAGCCTTAGAAGCAGTAGCAGATGATACGCAAAACGTAATATCTCAGATCAGAAGAGTATTAATTCTAGAAGATCCATATCAGGGCACTACTGATGAACATGACAGAGCGTATCAGGATTTGGAAAGGCTATCATGTGACATGTGAAGGATTTATTCTTTTATATGAATGATTTCAAAATATTAGCGGCAAAATCAGGAAGAATATATATATCCCCCGAATTATCTGAAAAATTCTTTAGAAAGATGCCACCGCTAATTGGGAAAGAACTTGAACAAGCTTTTCAAAAGAAATTCCCAGGAAATACAGTTGGGGGTAATCCCCAAAATTCATTTCTCTTATCAATACCTAGCTGAGATGTGCAAAAATGCTGCGTTACAAAGAAGCCTAAATGACTTAATGATATGTAACAAAATACCCATCCCAGGATACTATCAAAATAACAGAAAGAAATATGGGTTAAGAAAACCTAGAAATTACAAAGGAAAACCTCATGATTCACATGTGAGAGTATTCAAACGAAAGCACGCAGAAAGGGTACGTAAATGCAAGTGTTTTATCTGTGGAGAAGAATGACACTTTGCCAGAGAATGTAGAAATAAGAAAGGCAACATAGTAAGAGCCGCAGTAATGAACGATTTGGATTTATCAGATGATCTTGATGTTGTCTCAGTAGATCTAAACGAACCAAACAGTGATGCAATCTGCAGCCTGTCAGAAGGAGAAGCTGGCAACACAGAGTATCAGGTGCGAACTTGTTTAGAAGAATTACTTATGGAATCAAACCTAATGCTACAAATTACAGACTTTGGATGGAGAAGCAAAGTCGAATTACCCGAAAAACAGGAATCTTGTGAGCATAATTTTGAAGAAACAGAAGTTCAAAGGAGTTGTAGCTTCTGTAAATTAACAATAAAACCGGAATACGGTATAGGGTGTAAAGAATGCAATCTCTCAGTCTGTTCATTATGTGCCCCATTTTATTTTGGAAAACAGGTCAAACCAAAGACTTCTTTACAGTAAAGACCTTACAATAATAAAGATGCACTAATAAAATAATTGACTAATTATATTGTGTATCTTGAGGGCGAAATTGAAAAATTAAAACAGGCATTACAAGAGGAAAGAGAGAAAGATCTAATCAGAGACTTGACTAATTATTTTAATAACCTCTCAACAAAAGAGAAAGATGAGATAGGAGAAGAAGATGAGATAAGAGATGAAGGAGTAAATGTCTTATTCGAAATTGATGAATCCTCCTATAAAGCAGGAACCTCTGAACCACACCCAGAGAAAAAGAGAATCTTTAACTGTCTTTACAACTTAACTATCACATTTGAAATCCCAAATGTGAAACCTTTCGAGATAAGGGCAATTTTAGATACTGGCGCAACAAATTGTTCAATTGATCAACTAGCAGTACCAGAAGAAGCCCTGGAACCCAGTCCATACCCGGTACAAATAATAGGAGTTAACTCAACCCAAATAGCAAATAAGAAACTAAAGGGTGGCCAGATGACAATTGGTGAGAATAAATTCAGAATACCCTTTACTTACAGTTTCCCCATAGGTATGCAAGACGATATACAAATGTTAATAGGATGCAATTTCATCAGATCAATGCAAGGTGGACTAAGAATTGAAGGAAACACGATAACGTTTTATAAGAATGTTACCGTTGTTCAAACATCTACTGAAACAGTAGCCCATTCTGTTGCAATTGAAGAATTAGGATTAGATGAAATAGAGTATATCACAATTCAAGATGCTCTATACCATCAGTCACTAATTACAAATCCAAAATTTGAAAAGAGATTTGGTAGCCTCTTAATTAGACTAAAAAATCAGGGATTTATTGGTAATGATCCTCTAATGCATTAGCAAAAGAATAAGGTGGTATGTAAGCTCGATATTATAAATCCAGACTTAACCATAGAGGACAAACCATTGAAACACGTAACGCCTCTTATGAAAGAGCAATTCGATAAACATATAAAAGCGTTACTAGAAATTGGTGTTATCAGGCCAAGTACCAGTAAGCATAGAACAATGACCTTTATTGTAAATTCTGGTACATCTATTGATCCAAAAACCGGTAAGAAAATAAAAGGAAAGGAGAGGATGGTCCTTAATTACCGAACTTTAAATGATAATACACACAAGGATCAATACAGTCTGTCCGGTATAAATGCAATCCTTAAAAAGATCAGTAATAGCAGAATATTTTCCAAATTTGATCTTAAAAGTGGCTTTCACCAAGTAGCCATGAATCCTGAATCAATCCCTTGGACGACTTTTATCGTCTCGAGAGGACTATATGAATGGTTGGTTATGCCGTTTGGCTTAAAGAATGCCCCCGCAATATTTCAGAGAAAAATGGATAACTGTTTCAGAGGAACATAGGCATTCATTGCAGTGTACATTGACGATATCCTAGTATTCTCAGAAAACGAGGAGAAACATGCACAACATCTAGAGGTGATGTTAGTTATTTGTGAAAAACACGGTTTAGTACTATCACCAACTAAGATGAAAATCGCGGTACCAGAGGTTGACTTTTTAGGAGCACAGATCAATAGAGGAAAAATTAAGCTCCAACCACACATCATTAAAAAGATAGCTAACTTTGATATAGAATAACTTAAAGAGAAAAAAGGGTCTAAGATCATGGCTTGGAATTTTGAATTATGCTAGATCCTACATCCCGAAATTGGGAATTTTGCTTGGTCCTCTCTACTCTAAAGTCAGCCCACATGGAGATAAAAGATTAAAAGCCTCAGATATAAATTTAATAAAACAAATTCAGAAACTGGTCCAGAATTTGCCAGATCTGAGCTTTCCACCAGAGGATGCATACATTATACTAGAAACAGACGGTTGCATGGAAGGATGGGGTGGAGTTTGCAAATGGAAACCGAAAAAGAATGACCCCAGATCAACCGAGAAAATCTGTGCATATGCTAGTGGCAAGTTTGATGTTATAAAATCAACAATTGATGCAGAAATTCACGCTTGTATGGAAACATTATCAGCCATGAAAATCCATTATTTGGACAAGCCGGAAATCACATTAAGAACAGATTGTCAGGCGATAATAAGTTTTTATAACAAGTCATCTAACAATAAACCCTCGCGCGTTCAATGGGTTAAGTTTGTTGATTTTGTGATAGGTACATGAGTGCAGGTTAACTTTGAGCATATTGAAGGAAGACTCAACTAATTAGCAGATACTCTCTCTCGACTTACAACTGTTGCTCTTAGTACACAATGTCTTACAGGCCAGCAAGAGATGATGCTCGAGAAATTAGGTCCAGTACTAGACGATATGCATAACAAAGAGGAAAATAAGGTACCAGTCCCGAATGAATTAACTCAATCCCTTCAGGAGAAGATCGAAAACATGTTCCCCTTATCAATGCAGATCAACTACACGCACAACAGTTCAAAGTCTACCTCAATAAACCAAACCAAAGCCTCAAAGAGTGGCGTGAGAACGCACAAAGATTGTCCGACACCAAGGAAATGCACATGCGACACACCTTGGTGGACATTCAGCAATTGATTTCCATAATTGACAGGGAGGAGAAGTACTGTAAGCCTTACCAACGCAGTGACTGTATCCTAACTGATAATTATTGGTTCTTAAAGAAACAACTTGAAATGCTTAAAAAGTTGGAAGAAGATTTTAAAGCTTTTCTTAATAATGTTGTAAAAATGTAAATTAAGGAAGCTGTGGTGAGTTCCAAAGTTTAGCAGAAGTTCATGAAAACTGCTGAATTTTGATAAAATTTTAAGGTTTAGTCTGGCAGGGTCCTACGGGTAACTGCTGACTTTTTAGGTCTGGGTCGCTAAATTATGAGCATTCTTCTTTTTGATTTATTTTCTTATGTAGGTGGCGTGATAAGACGGCCACTACTGAGTGTTTGTGAGTGTTTCTGTTAGGTGGATGGATTGGAGCCGCCCACTTAGCATTTACTTTTTTTAGTGGACAGATGATAATGCCCACTAAGCTTGGAATTGAGTGTGTAGTGCTTATGATAAAAGCACCTTTATTTACTTTCGGTAGTGGGTTAGCTGAGATATCCACTTATTTGTTTTCTTTAGGAGACAGAGTTATGTGGAAATCCCTTTATTCACATGTCGATGAGGCCCAATGAGCACCCGAAGTGATAATTGAGATTCCAAAATCCGAGTCTCTAGTCCTATATAAGAGCTTGTATTCAGAGTTGCAAAACAAACTAAGAATCAGCAAGTTTTACTTCTCTTACTTGAGTATCAATAAGATTCCAATTTATCAAATTTGTTCTTTCCGCACTTATCTTCTTACTATCTCGCATCTTCAGTGGCCTGCGAAGTTTGAAGATCGATCCGTGAGGGCACTTATTCATTCTGGTATCAGAGCTTAATTTCTGGTTAGTATCTTTCATGGCTTTCTAAATTTTTCATTCTTTCTAGGAAAGCAGTAACGAAGATGTCATATAAAAATTATCTGTTAAAGGCCATATACGTTCATATACAAATTAGAGTTCTAGAGATGAGATTTCACAAAAACTAACAACACTAAGTGATATCTAATGATAAAGAGAGAAAAATATCTAAGGAGTGGGAAAGTACCTAGATCTTCCAAGGGTATCCTACGATGAAGAAAGTTTTCAGACAATGGTGTCAATTAAAAAAAAAAATTTAATCATCGGCACGAATTTTAAGAAAATCTGAAAAGTTAGAATTATGTGGCTATGATGTGACTCAAAAGAATTGTGGCTCTAGATTCCTCCCATAAAAAAAGGCAATTTTTTTTTGATTGAATAAAAAAAGGCAATTAAAAAAATAAAGAAAGAATAAAAAAGAGGCCGGCGATTACCGATTGCAGAAGGAAGCTTCTTTGCTTGGTTTGTTTGATTTCCCCTCGACCTCTCCTCTCCAGTCTTTCCAAAGAGACTGAGCAGGAGGAGTTGACACCGTCATGCTCCGTCGCCTCTCTCTCCCCTCTTCAATCATGCCTCTCCGCTCCTCCTCTTCCTCCTCTAAACGGATCCATTCCCACAAATCCAACCCGTACCCGTATCCCTACCCTCCTTCCATCTCCTTCTCCTCCTCCTCTTGCAAACACCCCCCATCCGCTACTCTCGATCTCCTAATCCTTATCCTCGTTCTCTTCTCCTCCGTTTTCCTTGTTGCCTCTTCTCTCTCTCACATCGCTCGCTCCATCTCCCCTTTCCTCTCCCCTGTATTGGATTCTCTCCGTGCAATTCCTTTGCACTACCTCCTGACCCCCATGCTCATGTCCTTCCCTTTCTCCTTTACAATCTGTCTCCTCTGCCGACATCTCCCCCGTCGCAAGTGCCGCAACCCCAGGTGCCGCGGCCTCAAGAAGGCCTTGGAATTTGATGTCCAGCTCCAGACTGATGAACCGATCAGCGATCCCACTTCTGCTGCCATGTGGAAGGACATTGATTCGTTGCCTTGGAAGGGAGGCCAGGGTGGAAACAATCCTGACTATGAGTGCCTCCGTGCTGAGCTCCGCAAGATGGCGCCGCCTAACGGCCGTGCTGTGCTCCTCTTTCGCTCCCGCTGCGGCTGCCCCCTCGCTAAGCTTGAAGCATGGGGACCCAAGCGTGGCCGCCGTCACAAGAAGTGAGATTTTGATCTCTTTTTCTTATTAATCTGCTCTTATGTCTTTTTCTTTTTTATGCACTCTTAACAATCTTGTACATATTATTTGGTCACAACGCTGTGATCAATCTTTATTTCAATGAAATATGAGGACCTAGATCCTCATCTTTTCCATCAACAACACCAACAACAAAGCCTTTATTCCCAACTGAATTGGGGTAGATCCTCATCTTTTTCATAAAAAAAAGAACTATATTCCACTTAATGTATAATTGTAAATTTGACCATTTTGCTAGAAGGTGCTCTCCAACTTATTATGACTTATTCTTGTGCCATTTTTGTATTTAAAAAGGAAAATAGCAGAAATTTGTGGCCTACCTGTTTCTATTAACAACAGAGTGAAACTGTTCAATATATTAAATATACTTTAGCACCCTAATGGTTTTAACAATTAAATGCTAGTCTGAGAACATAAATCTCAGCACCAACTTGCCTCTCATTTGTTCCTCAAACCACCTTTAATAATACCAAATTACCAATACCAGCCTGGGCACTCCACCCCCCACATAGAGCAAGCACTTTGTTTCTAAACCATGTAAAGGAAATCCTCATTAACAATTAATTTTCCACTTAATCAACTCAAATCAAGCTGCTCTGGTGTCTATTGCCAAACAGACTTTATGTGAATATTTGCATCTGGACCCCTAGAATGGGTAGGAATCACAACTAATCTGTCAGCTGCAGCTTCACTTCTTGGACGTCAGCTACCACTCCTTCAGTCTGCCAAGGCAGACCATTTATCTTATCTGATAGCAGGTTTCTTTTGCAATTAATCCATTGGTATCATGAATTGGTTATCTAAACTATTATTCCTTCAAAAATCATAGCGCCAGAACTCCTAAAAGTTCTGGGCTTAGAATTCTCAAATCACACTTCATTCATCTTTCCAAACATTCCACGTAGTGTCGCGCAGTGTCATTTCCAGACCTTTGCCCTTTACCCTCTCAAAGTAATTCCTAGTATGCCAGACCTCATAACCAGAATAACGTGTAAAAGATAATGTGCTAGTTACTGCCAAATTGAAACCTAAGGATAGTGACGGATTAGTCAGGTATAAAATCATAAAAAAAGTGAATGGTGGGCCTTTTGGATAGTTATTAGCCACTTTGTGATACATAATTCCCTTTACTTGTAGCATATATTAAGATTAATGTGTTCTGCCATATATTTTGTTGGGTATGATGTGGTAAATCTTTTGGTTTAGTGGAAGTGATCAAAGCTTGGACAAAGGTCCTCTGGAAGGTCAAAGAGCATGCTCATTGACTCATAGTTGAAGCAAAGACATTTGGTGCTTAACAAGTGCTAGTACAATATAATACTGCTTTCTGGTAATAGATCAATGTGATCAGTGAAATGAATCGTCTATTATTCTACTTCATTGTTATGTATAAGTCGTATTTCTTTTATTGCTCTACTTGTATCTCGTTTTAGGATGCAATTAAATACTTCGCTTTTATTTATATTATTGTTTTCCTTGTGTTTCAAGTTAGGACGCAACTTAAATTTGTTCTTTACGTTATTAGTATAACTTTTCTAGTACTTAAAAAGAAAATGGGTTATGTGGTAAAGTTGGCAAGTTGAATAGTGCAATTTAAAATTTCGAAGTTTTGAGTTTCGATTTCAAGTCTAGGGTTCAATTTGAGTTTGGTTAATTAAAGGGCAGCCCGGTGCACGTACGCTTGTGCGGGGTTCGGGGAAGGGTCAGGCCACTTGGAGTGTTTGTATGCATTTTTTTCCTCTGCGAAAGGTTGTTTTCACGACTCGAACCCATGACCTCTTGGTCACAAAGCGATAGCTTTATTGCGGAACGATATCCTCTTCACCCCTTTTTAGGGGTGTAGAGCGCCTCTAAAATCTGGACCGTTCGAATAGAATTGAACGGAGTTGATTTTATAATACAAAAGCACCCCTGGCGTTGAGATCTAACCCAATGGTTCAGATTTTAGGGGTGCACTACGTGTCCGCTTTACCGTTGCGCCAAGGCTGCCCTTCAGTTTGGTTAATTAGTAGGCAAAAATCAATGTAAATTTCATTGAATTCTGTTCAGATCTGTTATCACTTATCACTAGAAACCATTATTTTTGAGCTATTTTGATGCTCATTTGTTATAAAAATTTGATTGAATTCTGTTCAGATCTGTTATCACTAGAAACCAATATTTTTGAGCTATTTTGATGCTCATTTGGTATAAAAAGTCAATTTTGTCAAGGAAATTTTTTGTATTTCCAGTAATGGTAAATTTCTATCTTTAGACACTTCTTGATTGCCTATTTTTTAAAATGTATCTAAGATTTGAGAGTCTGATTCTGTTTGCAAAACAAAAAATGTTTCATGAATTAATAGAAAAATGAGGGCGTAATCTGCACAACTTCTCCTTTGCATTTAGGATAGCGTACAAACGCCTGCAGTTTGACCAAAATATACTTTCTCATGTCCAACTTTTACATATCAAAACCTCGTTTGTACCAAATTTTGCTGGTTCAACTTTTAACTCTTGTTTCAGATTTTTGGATTGACCAAAAATAGGAACATTCTGTATTAAATAGGGCCGTTTTTAAAAAAAATCAGAAAAAGTTAAAAAAATCAGAGGAATCTCGTATGATACCAAATTTTGCTGGCTTTAGAAACTTTTAACTCTTGTTTCAGATTTTTGAAGGATTGACCAAAAATAGGAACATTCTTTATTAAATAGGACCGTTTTTAAAAAAATCAGAAAAAATAGTAAATTTGTTATCCTACGAGATTTTGATATATTGAATGCGTTGAGCAACTTGGATAGATAATTTGGACATAAGAATGTATTTCGAGCTGTTTGTTTTCGATACGCTAGCCTAACACATTTTAAATTATAAAACTCAAATGACAACAGGAAACTTTGATCTCTTATTTTCCAAGTGATGCTTGCAATTAAAAACATATAATTTCTCATGAGATTTATTCAATCCATTCATTTCTGTGGTGCTTGTGGGTCTGGATCTGTTGCTGAATTTGTGATTTTTGAATACTAATGCAGAAAGAAAGGTGCTGGCAGATTGACTTAGCCACAACCTGACAAACGTTGATTAGTTGCACTTAAATATTAGTTAAACTGAAATAAGTAGTAACCTAGTCCAAGCTCTGTGTAATAGATAAAGATATAAATTTGATACAACGACAGTGTCCTGAAAATGTGTTTATCTGACGGAAAGCAAAACCGATTGTAGTCTACCTAATCTGAACCTGGCATGAACTTGGACCAAATCCAGATTCGTAACTCAATCAAGTATGGAACTCAACACATTTCATTTTATGTAACTTTCTGTTTATGGTGCAATCATACCTTAAGGTGTATCATTATGTAATTTGTTCAATGAGTCTGTTATGTTGTGTTTATTTAATCCAAGACATTGCTGTTCTCTTTTGGGATGCAGGGGCACACAATACTTGGCGCTGGAGGGAGGAATACGGTAGATTCCTTGGGCCCAATTTTTTGTTTGCTTCACTTATTTTGCTTTGTAATATGAATATTGTCATCAGAAGGACATTGTATGCTTTTGTACTGGATACCGTATAGGTTGGCATCTGGCTCTTGCCCAGTGGTTCCTTCTGTGATGATGGTGATATTGTTTATTCTCCCTGTTTATTCTCCTTTTATAGATGAACTTGTACACATCTGAGTCATTATAAACTCTGAAAATTGGTGTGAAATAAAAGGTTATTTTTAGGTCTGGTCTTTACATATATATACTCATTGCACTGTAGTCTTTATTATGAAATATTTCATATTTATGGGCGATGCAGATAGATATTTAATATTTCATTCTGCATGTAGAGCATGAGTTACTGGTAAACTTTAGCTTCAAGAGAAACATCCGGAACATGCCGTGCATAATGCGAGACAAATAGTGAAGTCTTGCTTTGGTTCAGAAAGTCAAAGAATGTATGTACTCCAAAAGCTGATAGTTCTGGTTCCACTGTGCATCGCAATCTTTTAGTAACACATTAATGAGGGAACAATAATTTCAGTGCCTTGTCTTATTTTATTTTTAGTTTAACAGTTGGGGAATGGGATAAGTGCTGCCCAGCATTGTTGACTTGGTTTCCATTAATTTAACATGGTTGGTTCTTTGTAGTTACTGATTTACATGTGAGTGCCTATTTTGGCTATCAGTACTCCACTTGGGGTGTAGAGCTCAAGACAGACGAGTCAAATAATTGTAGTATTAGATCCGAACTGTGCTTGTGATTCACACCAGTACAAGTACAACAAAGATGCTTTGTTGGTTTGTTAGGCTGAGCACTCTTTCGTTGGTTGGATAAGAATTTTGGCTTTAGAGTTCAGCACAAAGATGAAAAGCACTTAATCACGGAAGTGTTTTTTTTTTCATGTACTAAGGTTGAAATATATTGGCAGTGAACTGACATGATAATTTAGGAAATCATTACTAAAAATTTAGAATGTCGAAATTCAACCTCAAAAAATGGATTTTTTAGATAGTTTATTTTTATCACAATTCTAAAATGCAACCCTTAAATTTAGAACTCTGAAATTCATCCCTTTATTAGAAAAGCATTAACATTGTTTCAATCATAACTAGACCAGATTTTTTTTCAAGTCAAATTTTTTTTCTCCTTGTGTGAATAAAGATTAGGCCGAGTGTAAAGACTCAGGTGACATGCGCTTATCCTCATGACAAGCTCGTATTTCAAGCAACAGTTTTATTTGGTGACAGATGAAAATACAGTAGTGTGTTGTCTCTCAATCATTTGCAAGTTGGTATACAAATTTTGTTCTTCATTTGGAAAATTACGGAGTTGGGTATAAATTATATAAGAAGGTGCCATTATCACAGATAGCAACTGGATGCCTTAAACTATGGATT
>CAXKVX010003512.1:0-21769 GCA_964058865.1 Eleocharis quinqueflora | reverse complement strand
AACAAAAGAGAATCCAAAAAGCCTGCCATTGATTCCAACTGCTCACATCACAGATCTACAGCACTCAAGAGGAAAAAAAATCTCAGGACTAAATAGATCTCCTTCTCAGTTTCAAAGTACAGTGAACTCAATAGTTTTTGTTCCCTCTTGAAGTACAGTGCACTTGAAATAGATAAAAAGTACAGTGCACTCATGTGGTTACCAAGGAAGCTCTCTCTCGTGTTCGCGACCTAAACCAAACAAAAGGATTGTGCCATACATAATGGTCAATTTACAACGATTCTAATGGTCTGCTAGGATATATAGATCCCACTAAACCCTCTCTTACCACCTCTTTCATGAAAAGGAGAAGATTTAAACCCAAAAAAAGAAAGTACCAACGATTAATCTTGCACCCAACAAGAGAAAATTGAAGAATACACATATAAATATATAATCATATAAATAAAGAACAACTCAATACAGTAGAAAGTAGAATGCCCACATAAAATATACCTCTCAAATAATATAAATATAAATATAAATTGCCTTACCTAGCTAACTACTGACAAATGAGACATAAGAATATAAGATGAGAGAAATATAGAGAAGCCCGTGAAGAAATACATCTTCTCACATTTATTAGTCAAATATGATTTCTGATCTCAAGAAGATGCAGCTGGTGGAGGCGACAGCTGCTCTGGTTGGTTTTGTGGTTTCTTGCGCTTCTTCTTCTCATAGCTAACACCTCTTGCGCGTGCCTGGTGCTCCCGGACCTCACGAAGGTAGAGCCGAACAGATCGATCACCAAATGGGTTAGATTCAGGCCTTCCCCCATTCTCCTCATATGCAGCCCGCAGCCGGCCAACAAGGGCATCAAGGCTGCCCCATGCTTGCCTTAACGGGCACGGGCATGGTGCTGGCGGGTTGGGGTGCCCGAAAAATGGACATCCTTGTTTGTGCACCTGTAGCTCGACGAGATATAAAAATTACATGAATCTTGTACAAAGAGAGTACATATATAGTGCTGACAGTGAATACCAACAAAGTGAGAAATTAGGAATTAGAGGACAAAGGTGTGAGTGACTCCGAGAAGGATCGACAATGTCGAGCATTTTTTCTTCTCTTAAGTTAGCATTCTCAATGAAAATATATTCAAACTAGAACTGTATTCAGTAAAATTGAATAAATATTGGCATTACTTCTTTATATTGTTCTGATTTTCACTGAGAATACATAAATCATAATGGAAATATCTCCGCTTTCTCTCTTCACGATGAAAAGAGCACCAGACTTACAATCATGGTTGATTGTATATTGCATATATATATGATCCTGGGAAAACATTGCAAATACTATACATTGCCAACTTACATGAACTAATGTCTACATCAGTACCTTTGTTTTGCCAAACTGATCAAGATATCGCAAGAACTCAAGCACATGCGCTCCACCACACTGTGCCAGGCTGAGAGGTGGCCGCCTGTTCCTCAAATACTGGCCAAAGGTATTCCAGTCTCGCCGCTTCTGTGACTCGTACCGACTAGGTGAAGATACTGAGGAGGATGGCACAGATGCTGAGGTCCCTGTACCTGGTGCTGATGGGGATGCTTGGCCACTTTGTGAATCATGAGGGCTATCCATTTTTAGGGTTAATTGACCTACATCAACCGATTTAAACATTTACTTTTTTGTTGGGTTCTTTTTATATACATGGTGATAAAAAATAATTGTATAAAATGCGCATGTAGTGATTGAGATATATAAATTCATGTTTTTTTTTTTCAATTCATATTGGATGTATTGATATAGTAGCAGATCTACTCTTACTATGTTCAGTAACTCTATACGGATATATACCTAATTTCCTGTTTTCATGAATGCATCCTGTATTTAAAACATAACAAAAGCATAAATAAAATAAAAAAATAAACATATAAGATTATATCTGTACTTTTTGAATCACATGAAAATAAAATTTGAGGGGGGAGAGAGCTGCTTACTATAGGATAAGGAATTTTGTTGGTAAGGGAGATTAACATGCTTCAACTTTCAGAGGAATTTTTGCATGTTGGTGGAGGGATTCTTTGGCCTAAAAACAAGAAAGATTATACTATTGGTTCATAGGAAGGGGGGAGAGAGTATGAAATAACCAAGAAGGGAGATGAAGAAAGAGAAAGGAGGGTACTATTAAGGAAAGCTAGATCTTCTACCGCGCAACACTGATATTGTGAGTGCTGCGCAGCAAATTTCAGTTTTTGATTTGCATCGAGATTCGTACAAGCTAAATTTTATAATATCAGACCCTCATGAATCAAATCTGAGCCGTCCGTAACTTACAGCGTAGAAAATTCGTGGTGGCAGAAGATCAGCTTCCACTATTAAGAGGCTTTAGGTGAACAGAGAAAGGGGAGACAGCGAGTTGAAAATTGATTGGACAGCAGGTAAAGTTCAATTATCCTTAGTGGGGGATATCAGATTGAATTATATCATGGTAAAAGTTAATTAACCTTCGTACTAGCAAGTATTCGTTCCATGAGGAAGAACATATAGTCGATGTGATACTTTGAAACCTTTAATAATTTTCGAGTGGGATGGTTCTTTGAAAGAAACCGGAATAATAGAGAAAGAAAATGGGTTCTTTGTGGCACTTGACACTTAATTTCGTAAATGAAGTCTATGATGTTAACTTACAGAGAAAATTGTATTGTGACCTAAGGCCTCACAGGTTACATTGCAAAAGATCACATCTCATCATACTACACATTTTGTATGCTTTACATCTCATACTAAACTGTTATTAATACATACATACATATATACATACATAATAATGCTACTTAGCAACCTCTTTAGTTTGATAATTTGCAAAATAACATGTAATTTAACAAGCTTGTTGTCAAAAATATGTGTAGGTATACAAGTTAAAGCAAGGCAAAGCCAATCAATTTGAAACTTTAGAGCACTACGACTTGATGCATGGAATCATATAGCTTTCTTATCAATTTTATTTTTTGTATTCCCCTGCATTTCAGCTTTGAAATCAAGCTAATCAAGTTAAAACAGTGCATACTACAGCGAGCTGATATATCGATTGTACTAATGGATATATCGATATAGGCAAGAGTTAGC
This sequence comes from Eleocharis quinqueflora, assembly GCA_964058865.1. Taxonomy (NCBI): domain Eukaryota; kingdom Viridiplantae; phylum Streptophyta; class Magnoliopsida; order Poales; family Cyperaceae; genus Eleocharis; species Eleocharis quinqueflora. Next base: position 18,658 of record CAXKVX010003512.1, on the reverse strand, counting down.
TAAATTGGCTAACTACAGAACAAACTAAGAGGTATGTTGTCAAAATTGTGAAGCAAACAATATATCGATATGATATTGTTTGGCTTATCGATATATCGATTACATCTTAATTAGCTCCGTTTGAAATTGGCTAAAAGGATTTTTTTCTGAGATGATCGTCACTAGAATAATGTCCCAAACGATACATTAATTTGGTATCAATTGGATTAACAATATATCGATTATATATGTCGATATATCAATATATTGCATGACAGAGGTATTTTGTTATGTACAGGCTATTTGAGGTGCCGATCTTTTTTTGAACTCTCTATGAAAGTTACATACACTCATTCTAGCATTGAAGATAGCTCTAAGCACCTTTAATCTTCCTCATTTTCTAATTATTTATTCTAATTGAAATCATTCGTGATTGTTTTGACATGAGTAGTTGGATTGTAAGTGCCGAGATATTGTGGAAAGATAATTCGAGAATCAACCTCATTCTTTGATCTTATAGTGATCGTTTTTGTAAGATACAAGGTAGCCTATTTGTTTAGTGAATTTACGGTCCGTAGGAGGAATCGGAGGACCCATGGATATAGGCAAGTTCAACGAACAAATCATGTTACATCTCGTGCCACTTGACTCTCTCTCTCTCTCTCTCTCTCTCTCTCTTTATTAGCCTTCTTGTATTTCTTGTGTATTCTTATTTGCTACAACTTGGATAAATTGAATTGTGATAAAATTGTGGTAATTGGTGATTCTTGATTACTTGTGCTTCTGCTATAGAAATTGTGATTAGCTCTTATTTCCAACAAGTGATATCAAAGCTAAGGCTACTTTGTAAGAATCAAATCTTGCTTACTCATTCAAAGAAGCCTCAACTTTGTAAGAATCAACCTGAAGACAATAAAGTAGTATGCCTTGGTTGTAACAAGAAAGGTCATTTTCTTACCTCTTATTTTACTTTTTTCCCTCCTGGGAGAATCAAAATTTAGGTGAAAGAAGTCGCTTTAAGACAAAAGACAATGGATTTAGAGAAAGAAGAAGACTCTAAATGTTATTTAGAAAGTTGACTCTAATTTAAGTGATAATAAAGAAAATTATACTAGAAGTGAAGATGAGTCAAGTTTAGCACTCATGGTGATCGATAAGAAAGAGTCAACGCTTAAGAAAGGACATGATATTCTATCTAAAACCAAGGAATTCACCAAAAAAAATAGAATAACCGATCAAGATACACTTGAAGTTATACGAGATTTGGTAAAACTCAAAGTGGATCAAACTAATTCGAAATTCACTACAAAGAATGATAATGAGGTACATCTAACTCAAATCATTATAGAAAGAAGAAGAAATAAATGATATGCCATGTAATAATACAACCTCTCATGATATCTTTAAAATGATTGTTTAATTGAATTGTACAATCAAGATATTATTAAAAATGATGCATTTATTAATAAATAAAATCAAAAGTTTGGGAATTAGAGACAAAAATCAATGAGTATGGTTACCAAAAGATGGTAAAACCCCCTGATAAGAATATTGTGTACTAAATACTACTTAACTAATATGGGTTGGGGTTCAACAAACAATTGACCAAGTCCAACTCAACAAAGAGAATTTTTTTGAAGAAACATGAAACCCAAAAGTCAAAGATCATTAGAAATAATGAAAAGTGTGTCTCTACACACAAAAGAGAGTATGTCTATAATAAGACTAATAATAAAAACAAGAAAATACTTGTAGATCATATATTAAAAGAAACTAAAAATAACACAAGGTCAAAAACAATATGTAGAATTTTTTAGGAAGATATTTTATCAAACTATCAAAAGTAATAATGAGAGGTATGACATGATATTCATAACATTCCTTCAAGCAAATTGAAATTCATTTCATTTGTTAGAAGTGCTAATGTCTCTACATAACCAATTGAGGTTAGTGTTGGAATTGAGACGTCAATTCTAATAAATAAAGTTTGAAGTACGTGTTATGTGATTAATATATCTCATACTGTCACCAATGTTACAAGGAGTAACATCAGCTATGCCATAAAACATGATTAATTTATTTTACAAGACATAATACGTATATCGCTAAGATTCTGAGTACGAATGCATATGAAATTTAATGCAAATTAATTATAACTATTAATGGACCGATTATGATTAATTCAACTAATGCTAGTGTTAAAATGTTAGGATTATTGTTTGGGCCTAATCAATTGATTTGTGTCAAGATACCAAACAAAACGAGCTCAACAAAATTTAGTATATATATATATATATAATTCATTTGGTCTTTTTTCAAATTGATTTATATAAAAAGATATAAAAAATATTTGGCCCAATATTAAAATTAGTATATATTTTTGGCCATTTTCGTAAAAAGTTTTTTGCACAAAAACTTTTGCGGAATTGTACCCGTCGATTTTTTTTATATATATTTATTATTTTGATGAGAGATTCTCTCCTGACTTGTCTTGCAAACAATACCAAATTTTGAGCATGTATTTACGGCAGTAAATATGATATTTTGGAAAAGATTGGATATAATTTAATATAAAAAATTCTAAACAATATTTGCTATTAATTATTGTATCTTTCCAAGATATGTTTTAACTAGTATAAAGGCACTGAGTCCTCATTATTGATATGATATTCTATGGCACATGTGCTGTGAAGTACCCTTCACTTTCTCCTCCATTACAAAAAAGTTACTTCTTGGTACATTTGTAACCTTAAAGAGAAGTTTGGCGCCGAAAATTACTTGGAAGGATTCGCTAGCGTACCGTTGTAATGTTCAACCATCTCCAATGACTCCTTGATCGAGAGAAGAATACAAGAGAGATCGTAGGGGTGGAAAGTAAGTAACGCTTCGGCTCTATTTTAATTTTGTCTTACATAATTGCACATAGTTTCTATTTGTAATTGCTTGTTTAATTTAGGATTTTGGTTTTTTTTTTGTTGTACCTAAATTGAAATTACACCAACGAGTGGTATCAAAGCCACATCAATTGCATTATTTAAGATATTGTTTATTTTCTATAAAATATTGAATTTTAATTATTGCAAAAGGTTTTGTGCTTTCTTGTATTTTTTTTATTTGATTATTTTACATAGTCTTGAATCGAAAATTTGAAATTTGTCAAATTTCTTTTTTTTTTTTTGCAATTTGAATAGATATTAATCAAATTTTGATTTATCAATGTATAAAATAATTATTTGGACAAAAAAAGTTGAGATATGGAAAGATATGCAACAATTTAGAACTTAAAATTCGAAATAGGAAATTTCTGCAATGAGTTGTCCCAAAACAAATTCGAATTTTTGAAATGATAGAGATTATTGTGCAGAAGAATTGCACAAAATCATAAACTAATGATTATGTCGACTGCAATAACACCATTGTGGACCGCGTATGGCATAGTGGTTAATTTATTTTCGGATCTGGCAAAAGAAATTTGCGTTCTCGGAGAAAAAAAAGTTTATTCGACCAAGATGAATTTTGGAAAATATTTTTTTTGGGTATGATATTTTATGGTAATGACCATCATGGAAAGAACATTTTTTTTACCATGATCATATATGGAAAGAAATTTTCGGCCATGACCGTGTATGGAAAGTATTTATGACCGTGACAATGTACAAAAAGTATTGATGGTCGTGACCATGTATGGAAAGATATTTGTTACTTTGATCATGTATGGAAAAATAATATTTGTGACTGTGATCATGTATGGAAAAATATTTTTGTTTAAAACCATACTAGTTCTTGGTTGTTTTCAGATTCTAAATTTTACCAAACTTGTAGGAGTAGCTGTAATTAATTACAATTAAGAAAATATAAAATTATAATTATTATAGTTACTTGTATTGTAAATAATACTATACTTATCTTAATTAGTTAATGCTAATAAAGGAAAGATAAAATGCTAAATTTTTAAACGATTATAATTAAGAATGAATTTAGTATAAAAACTTTTAGTTATTTTCTAAATACTATTTAGTAAATTCTAAATAAAGATTATGTAAAGAAATTTACAAAAGAATTTATAAAGTCTATAAATTTTAAAATAATATATATAAGGTTGATTAACTATCAAGCTTTTAAAAAACGGAGTTTAAACTTCAGTTTAACCGGTTTAACGGGAAAAACTTGTCATGGCGTTAAGTTTTCAGGAAAAAACGTTTTTACCTGATTTTCTGCAGTTTAACGGTTTTAACTCCGTTTAAACCGTGTAAATCCGTTAAAATCAAGCTGTTTTAATGCCATTTTTATTTTTATTTTTTATTTATTTTTTATTTTTTATTTTTTCTTTGTGTTTTTGTTGGAGGCTTACTGTAATGTACTTGGTGATTTGTCAACTTGTTGAATTAATTTAGTTTTTTCATTTTTGTTTTCTTTTTTATTAACTTGGGATTAGTTATTGTGAGCTTAGTCGGGTAGTTACTAGTGTTATGATGATGTGTTGATTGTTTGGGTACACTGGTCTTGTGTGTTATATTGATACTGGTATGAGATATTATTATGTTGGTACAACTTACGCAATTAGATAGTGGAAGTTATAAAAAATACATATTTCAAAATAAAATACATTCTAAATTCTAATTATTAAACATATCATATAACATCATTCATATTTTTAAATAATGAAAAAGGCAGCAATGCTAATAATAATGTTAAATATATTATATAATATATAATTACATAGAGTCATACATATGACAAAAGTGTGTATGTTTGCATCATAATTTGGTCTAAAGTAAATAAATAATAGACAAAAAATGGTTGGCCGTTTTTTAATTTAACTTCCGTTTTAACGTTAAACCATTAAGCGACCACTCACCGTTAAGGGCGGTTAAACGTTTTTTAAAAGCTTGTTAACTATTGAAAATTAGATTATTCTAAATAAAGTTGTTATTAGTTAATATATATATATATATATATATATATATATATATATATATATATAACAAGGCTATGTGCTTGATCAAGCACTAAGGAGTCGGTTCTTGATCATCAAATCTCACAAACGGATGGTTAAAATTACGATTTATCATGCTCGATAACCTATTTGTATCAAAATCTTGTGGGATATCAAAATTTTCTATTTTTAGAATCTTGTAAGTATTTGTTTTGGATTTTTTTTTAAAGTGACATATTTGATGTATAAGCATTTATTATTTTATTACTATTTTTTTAGTCATTTTAAAAAAATTCAAAACAAATAATTACAAAATTCTAAAAATAGAAATTTTTTGCATCCCACAAGATTTTGATATAAAGAAATTATTGAGCATGATAAATTGAATTTCTAACCGCTCGTTTGAGTGATTTGATGATCTAGCATCGATCCCTTGGTGCTTGATCAAGCACCATAGCCCAGCTCTCTCTTTCTCTATATATATATAGAGAGAGAGAGATAGTTAGGCTATTGTGAAAACGTTTGCACTTCGGGTTGAAGTACAAACAATCCAAATATATTTTCTTGAGCTCAAATCATTGACTTAAGTTGATCAATAAATTTTCATATTGGAATCTTGTTGTAAATCAAATTTCATGATATTTGGAGCTTTCGAGATATTTATTAAAACAACCATATTTAATATTAAAATAATAGCCTCGTCAGGGTTGTTTTTAAAAATATTTAAAACAATTGCTAGGAAGCTCCAAAAATCATGAAATTTGGTTTCCTACAATATTTTAATATGAAGAATTTTTGTAGCTATTTAAATCAATGTTTCGAGCCCAAACAAATATAATTTGGATCGTTTTCACTAAAATCTGAAGTGCAAATGTTTTCACAATAGTCTAACTATATATATATATATGAGCATGGCTAAAATAATATGCATAGTACACCTCATTTCGTACTATGCATATATATATATATATATATATGTCAATAAATTGAGATTTAAGTTGCTCAATAAATTCTTCATATTAAAATATTGTAGGAAATCAAATTTTGTGATTTTTAGAGCTTTCTTGCTATTTATTTAAATATTTTTTAAAAACAGTCCAGATTTAATACTACAAAAGTATCATTTCTGGGCTGTTTTTAAAAATATTTAAAAAATAACAAGAAAGCTCTAAAAATAACAAAATTTTATTTCCTACAAGATTTTGATATGAAGAATTTATTGAGCAACTTAAATATCAATTTAATGACCAAATTAAAAACAAATGACCTCATAGTACGAAATGGGATGTATTATGCATATTATTTTAGCCATGCTCTATATATATATATATAGGGCAAGTAGTTTTTTTAAGATACGCCCTAATGTAGACTTTAGGAATAATTTCAGAACCTAGTTAAAGGCAATTAAAAATACATGTCTCATTTTGATAAACAATATTATTCTTAAAAAGACGCTTGGTCTCCAAGCATTACCGGTAATCAAGCTATAGGACACTTGTGTTTTTCTTAGACTTCATTTTCTTCTCCATTATAGTAAGTTGTTTCTCGATTCGTTCTTAACCTTGAAAAATAGTTTGGCACCGATAACTGCTTGGAAGGATATGCTAGCGCAGCACCGTGTTGCTCGACCATCTCCAACGAGCCTTGATCAAAAGACTTGTATACAAGGGAAACCGTAGGGATGGAAAAGTAAGTCACATTTCTGCCCTCTTTATTTTACATTCTAAATAACTGCATGAAGGTTTCATTTGAATTGCAATTGCTTAGTTTAGGTTTTCGATATTTTGGCTCAAGCTGTAACTTTGAATTGCATCAACAAGTGGTGGAGCTCAAGACAACACACACACTCACAATGGGATAGATAATTGGATGATTAACAAAGACAACCAGTCAAACAAACAAACTCTCTATAATCCCTAGATTAGATTTAGCTAATTAAACTTGAGATTAGAGTAAGGATTCGGCTATTAGAACTAAACTTAAAGAGCACATCAAGGTTACTGGTAATGATTTTGAATCAGTAGAATAGCTACAACAATTCTTGGAGAAGAAGGGTTTAAATAGCGTACAAATCTGGCCAAAAAGCATTTCTGCGAGGTCCAGCGTTATAATGCTATTTCATATACAAATCATAGCGTTGTAACGCTATCTAGGATGAGGACAAATAATTTGACCGTGGGTTTTAATCGTACAACTTTTATATAGCATTATAACGCTAGATTATGCATTAAAAATACTGTTATAATACTAGATCATGTCAGGACAAAGAGTTTTACCGTTGGGACTTTTGTCTAGCTTTATAATGCTAAAAATAGCATTATAACGCTATCCCAAACTGATGTCGAAACTTTCAGGACTTAGAAAAAAATGGCAAAATTTTCTTCTGGCGTTATAACTCTAACTTAGCGTTATAACTCTAATTCTAGTGTTATAACTCTTGTTTGAATATTTTGCTACTAATAAAAACAATATATTTGATTAAATAAAATTTGTTTTGATAATCGTTAATAATATTTAAGATGTAATATAGATGTCTTGGCCATTGGTTTGTCCTTTTCTATTTTTAAATCTATTTTTACATTAAAAATGACGATATACATCACAAGATCGGAGTTGTACCGATAAAGAGAAACTTGTTCAACATCATTTGAGATGATATGGGCAAGTGCAACGGAGGCCTTTTGATGCACATGTATGTACTGAAGTTTCAAGTTGTGTCGAAAACAAGTGAAGAGTTAGGAGTTGATCGAAATTGACATATGGGATAAAACAGTAAAAAAATAGTTAAAGACATGGAACATGTCCAAAGAATTAGCGCCATAGGAGTGCATGAAAGTTAGCGGCCCACATACCAGCATGACCTAGACTAAAATTAGTAGTTTTTATATAGTTGTACGACTTTAGTTCTAATGATGTGGGGCGCTAGTTTAAACTTATGATCGATTTATACAATAGTTTATTATTATTATTATTATATTATTATTATTATTATTATTATTACTTCTACATCTATTTTTTACTACTATTTATTATTTATTATATTATTATTATTTATACTGATTTTTCATTATTTTGATTGGGTTTAATTTTTAGCCTATCCCAACTTGTTTGGGACTAAAAGCTTTGTTGTTATCGAAATTATATTGATATTACTAATAAGAAAATTTGTATTGATATCAGGTAGGCATTTGACAAAACTCGTATGAGTTCGACATGACACGAAAAATGTGAGGCCGCGACCAAGCCCGGCCCGACCCGAGGGCAAACTCGTGCGGATCGGTACAAAAAGACGGGGTCCAAAGATGGGTAGCAATCATCCTTCTTGGAAAAACTCATGTTAAACCTGACCTGAACCCAACCCGTCATACGTCGTCGTTAACCCGCCATTAACCCATGCACACTCGTCCAACTCCGCCTAAATCCGGCTAAACCCGCGAAAAACCATGCAAACCCGTGCAAAACACAATCAAACCTGAGAGTAACCCGTGTATAACCAGGAAATAACTCGTTAAAATGAAAAAAAATTCAAAAAAAAAAGAAAATTCAAAAAAAAAAAACCCAGCCAACCCGAACCGCATACTGCTAACCCATGGACCTTATATGAATTTCGGTAAACCTGTCGGTCCGACCAATCCGTTAACCAGAGTGAATTTGACCCGACCCGACTCGACTCGACCCGTTTTCACTCCCTGATATGAAGTAACGAAAATTGGAACTTATCACAATTATTCCAACCGCACAATCTTAAAATATTTTTTCCACATCTTGTATCAATTTTCATGGACATGAGTTTCTATAAATCAATTAATTCGTGAGTTCTCATGCTCATAAATTTCATCTCTCTTAATTATTGTTTGGAACAAGAAATTATTATTTTCAGAGCATATTGCTCAATTAGGTAACAATACCTTGGTCAAATACGGCACTGTATCAGGCGTCCCTACATCTTTGTATAGTTTGACCGATGTATATAATTCGGACATTTTAAGGAACTCAACCAAAAACAGGATATGGCATCATGCGCTTGATTGTATTGATTTTGTCCCGTACTTCGTAGCCAACTGGAGGCCCCATCATTTAAGTCATGTACCGGGGCATGTTCTCCGTGGAGTCTTGATGTATGGATATTTTTTTTGTTTAGGATAGGACCATACATGATATATTCACATCAAATTATGGCTACGCATTTCTTCTCTGTATTAATATAAATTTGACCGTTAAATTTTCAACCGCTCTATGGTAGCAAATGTAAATGATCGATCTGGACCGTTGAAAACATTCTTCATATTAATATAGACTTGAAAATCAAATTTTACATTTTTTATTTTTTTACTATTTTATCGGATGGATTGAAAATTTATTTATCTAACGATTTACAAACATCTAATTTTCAATTCTTCCGATAAAATAGTAAAAAAATTCCCAAAAATATAAAATTTGGTCTTCAAGTCTACATTAGTATGGAGAATGTTTTCAACGGTCCGGATTAACCATTTACACTTGATATGATGGAGCGGTTGCAAGCGACTACAGAATGAATGACGGCTACGAATCCCTCCTCTCTCTCTCTCTCTCTCTCTATATATATATATATACACCAGCGCCTGTATACAAAATTTACAGTGGAAGCAAAAAAGAAATAAAAATACATCCAACGAGGATGATCCCACAAAAGGGCGTGGGACTGGCCCTGGCTATCCTACTACACATTTCTCCTAACCAATGAAAATAAAAGAAATAGGGGAAAATATCTGCAAAATGGAAGACACCGGAGACTCCATCCTAGCGCTCTCCTATGGAGATCAAAATGACTTCTTACCTGGACCCCACAACCACCATAGAACGTGAGTAATTTATAAAAAATACTCAGTGTGGATTTAGGTCAAGTCTTTTGAGTTTATATCCGATTCAAGAGTGAACCAATCACACTTTTTGGGTCTAATTTTGCTAAAGCTACACTATTCCTAAGTGACAATTTGTTAACCATTTGTACATATTAATTAAACCAACCAAATGGACGATACAAAGAAAAACCCAAAGGTGGAAAGAGGTGTAGTAGTAGTACGGAAAGTTACCAATACTCCTAGAAAAAGGAATTAAATCAAATGTAAGACCCATAATTGTAGGACGTCAGGATTCGCCCCTTTAGACGGGTCTCGTATTCAAGCCGCCAATCTAAGGGTAATGTTAAGCGAGTCTCGTATTCAAGCCGCCAACTTAACAAAATTCTGAGTTCCAGAGCAGAACGCCTTGATAAAAACTAGAGCGGCTACTGACAGCACACACTCGGTCATAAAGCGAATCGAGATGCCTACCTCACCAAAAGAGAACAATCAAATAAAAAACACTCGGTCTCAGTCGCCATACAAAACTAAGGAACCGACTACCTATTTGAAATAATATAATAAAAAGGAAACTCCCTGTACCAACTAAGGGTCAAAGGGGAGCCCATACTTCCTCTTTACCAACCAGGGGCCAAAGGAGGAAGCCCTTTGAATATTAGGACATCTTATAATATCAGCTATATAGAAATATAATAAGAACGGAATAGCTTCAATAACTCACATATGGCACACACACTCTAAACTGAGATACCGAACCTTATTTACTCAAAGAGGAAGTAATATAATACTTTCAACTGGCACTACGAGCCATCAAGTGATGAACTCATTTGGTGGGCATCAGTCGGATGCTTATGAAGACATCTCGACGAGGGGACCCCACGGGCATTAAGCTTGCATACGAAATTCGCCCGTCGCGATGCCCTCAAGCTATATCCGGCTGGTGATCACCGGCCGGACTCTTATCACTCCCGACGAATACATATAATAGTAAATACGCATCTACCTATAAATAACTAATACGCTATACGATCCATATATTAGATCTTACGTGCAAGATGAGATGCGAATGACATGCAATGCATATAGGTCTCATTTAGCTGGTTCAAATCCTATGGGCCTGATTATCAATTGTTGGTAGTTTGGTACCGTAGTTCAGTTAAATGAAAATAAAGATAGGTCTGGTAGGTCCTAAAGAGAGTGAAATGGATATAAACCCCAGGAACCACACTTGGAAAAGGAGAGAGTCATAATATATCGGAAGCTCTGCTGCGTCCGCGCTGGCCTCGGTGTTGTATGCGGCAGCGTCAGTCTCGTCCCCTGTGTGTGGGTCCGAGTCAACTAAGCCTCTTAATTTTTGACGTTGGGGTTTATAAGTTTAATTTGTTGATTCCTTAACTAATGTAAGTCAGAAAAGAAATCTCTAGGCGTTGAGACGTCCTTGATGCTCCTAATTTAATTTAATTGATACTTTTACTTAGTCTAATTCCCATGTAGTGTCTCTGCTGCACAGTGGGTGTGAGAGTCCTAAGTCTATAGCCCTTCTTTATTTGGTTTTCACTTTTATCCATTTATTAATTTAGGTATTGTATCTATTGCGTGTCCTTATCATTCTACTATTACTACGCCGTCAAGAAGATATCGTACAGAACATCAACAAAGAACAATACAAAGCAAAGAATGTTGTAAATTCAACCACTTTTAATTGGACTTTTAATTATTAAACTAAGCAAAGAAGAAAGAAAATACCTATTAGATATGTGTTTATATTAATTAAGTACTTATAGAGAAATTGATCAATATAATACTATATTTAGTTATTTACTTAATCATAATAGTTGAGTGTTTAGGTGAAGTGTATGTATGTGTTTTGTGTTGTACATGCATAGAAAAATGATCAATATATAATATCCTATTTATAGTTTCACTTAGTCCAATCGTATTGGTATTGTTCAGTAATTAATTAGTACATATATGACACTTTCTATTATACTGGTGCTCTTATAATTCATCACATAAATTTTTATAGTTGATTATTAGCATTATTCTATTGGCTAAATACTTAACTATTTAATTAAGTCGTTACGTATAGTCTAACTCCTATGTCCTAATTGTCTATTACGTTGAACCTAGTTGACTACTCTAAATATAAATAACTACGTCGTATAATACGCGTTATATTTTATAGTGCTATATATAGTATAGAAAAATATAAGGAAACTCAAATAAACTCAAGTGGGTTACTTTTATTTTATGTTTTGTTTTTGTGTTAATCCTGAGTGGGATCGGAGGCTCGAGACTCATACATCATTGTCGTAGCTCTCTCTGCACGGGCCATATCGTCATCTTCCTATTATACATTTCTCTACCTTTTAATTAATTTATTATTTTGGGTTTATTATAGCTAATGGATAATATTGGGCTAGGCCACCATTTGATATTATCTGTTTAATTTTCCAAGTCTCGGCCCAAATAGGGCCCAAGACCACAAATACCCAAAGCTATTTTTATTTAATATCTATCTAATAACGGTCGACATGCCGATTTTTATTTTTATTCTAAAGGTCCAACAGGGGGTCTAAAGGGCCAGTGGGCTATTAAAGCCCAAAGTCCCATGTTTATATCTTATTTTTCCCAAGGGTTCTTAAGATTTATTTTCTAAGTTCATAAAAAAAGACCATAATAGGCCAACTCGACCTTACTAGGTCCAAGCATCACCTTTGGGTCCATTTCCCTCATAATTCGAAGTGTCATAACAGCAAGGCAAACAGAAGCCAAGTACCAGAACAGGTACCAATTATATCAGTACTAGTATAAGGACCAGTACTAGTACTGGTTCTGTACCAGATAATGGCACAACAACAATATAAATGCATAACAACAATCCAGCACAGAGGGGGTACCACTGCACTTAAGCTGTAAAACACTAGTAAAGCCAAAGTCCCCAGCTAGTAATTTTAATTAAGGCAGCAACCCAACCCTCCTACTGTACCAACATCTTAACAAATCAGAGCAAAATCCATCGACAGTTCAATTGTGTGTCAGGATCAACTAAAGCCTAAGACAGTTCCAAATCAGACACAAGAACACATCAAGCAAATCAAGCACTGTCAGTATGCTGGGTGCTGGTAAAGTCTTAACACAAATCAATGGACCAACACCCTTTTACCTCCATACTTGTACATAATCAACACAAACCAAGCATGTCACCAAGTAAACAATCACAAGCAACTCAAGAAATCAACACAGAACAACAGCCCAGCACGAGGCAGGTCAAGCAATCAACACAAAACAACAACAAAGGAAACATCACAAAAAAGAACAATGAGGCGTTCCAGGGTTACCAGTAAGCCAAGGTATAAGCAACATCGAGAGTCATTGGTCGAGATGCACACCCTGGCTATCTCCATCCTCTTGCTTCTGCACGCCCCCTTGTCTTTTATCAAATTTCAGGTGTCCAATCTCAACACATGAGAAAACAGGCAAGCAAGAGGAATGGCAGAGGGGGAGGGTTCGCGTAATATAGATGAGGAGGCAGAGTGCTCGAGGGTGTGCATGCTCTAGTATTTGTCGAGGTGGGTTTAGGTCAGAGAAGCACCGAGTCAAGACACAATCGACAAAGCAACGGCTCGATGGCAGAGCACTTGATTGGTCTCAAGATTTCTGACGAGGGAGAGAGAAGAGAGAAAAGAAGAAATCGAGATTTACCTCGATTTGGGCCAGCCAGATCTTCTGCTGCACTCTTCTTGTATCGCCTCGTGAACTTACTCATATCCAAGTCTTTAATCGACTCAACTTGACCCGCCTCACCAAGTACCCAAAGAGGTTATCATAGAGAAACAAGGCAAATGAGGAAAAATCGAACGTCTTTTTTTAATATAGAAAATAATTATTTATTTTTTAACCAAACAGAAAGAGGGGGGGAAATTTACGAAATAACGAAATGGCCGGGGTTTGAAACCCCGGCATTTCACCTCCAATTAATTCCCGGGGTTCCGAACCCCGGTAATTCCCTTCCCCTTTGATTCTACCGTTTCTCTCACCTCTCTTTCTCCCTCGTCTCTCCTCTTACCATTTCTCTTCCGTTCCCCTCTCCTCCTCTCTGCTGCCAAGCTGAAAAACCAAAAAATTTTTGCCATCTTCGTTCATTTTGAAGCTAGGATCGCATAAAAACTCAAGAAAACTCAAGAAAACTACTTTGAAATTCAGATCTGCAATTTTTAAGGTAATTTTCTCAATTTTTTTCTAAATTTGAATTTACTCATAAATTAGTTAAATTAGTTAGTTTAAAAAAATAATAATAGAAAATGTAGGTATTTAGTATAATAAAATGTCATCTCTTGCCATGATAAGATTTTTTGAAGGTGAAATTATATTTGTACAAAATATTGGGTATTTTTGCAAAAGTACCATTTAGTTTTAGTTTACAGAAATTTTGTAATTAATAAATTGCATGGTATTTATCAAAAAATTGTACCAATATCACAACAGATAGTAATCAATTACTAATAAATATATTCATAGTTTAGTTATATATAATAACATATTAATGAATTAATTACTTACAAAAAATGATGCAATAATAATAATTAAAAAATTAACAGATTAATTTAGAATAATAGAATATTACTAAATTAATTACATATAATAAAAATAAAATAATATTACTAAATTATTATCATAATTTTATTTTTACCTAATATTACTAATATTAGGTAATTTATTATGAAAATTGTTGATAATAATTAGGAAATTTTAGGTTAATTATTAGGTAAATAATTATGAAATATTAGGTAATTTATTATGAAATTTTAGGTTAATTTTATAACATAATTTAATTTGATAGTTCCTTATTTGTGATATTATAATTAGCGCAAAATTTGTTGTGAATATGATTCAAAATTAATGTTGTAATTAATGTTTGTTGCAATTCACGTGCTATTATAAATTTAGCAGATTTTGTGATGATTTTATGCGGTAGTATGAATATTTGTATATAAAAAACTTGCAATTTTTTTTATTAATTCTTGTGCTATTATAACTATTTTATTTTGTTGTTGCTAATAATATTAGTCCGTACATTTTTTTGAACAATACAATAATGAAAGAAAATAAAAAATTTAAGAAAAAACAGAACAAATTTCAGTAGTTTAACAACTAATAAACTACTACAAATAACTAGTACATAAATATTCATAGGCCTTTTATTCATAGGCCTATTACAAATAACTAGTACATAAAATATTCATTGGCCTATTTCAATGAAATATCAACTAATAAACTAGTACAAATAAACTAGTACAACTAAGCGATACAGAAATATTCTAAAAACTAGTAGAAAATTTAACGATTACAAACGCAATAAACAGTGACATTAGTAGCGTTTGTTGTAGTGACACTCGTAGCGCCAGTAGTCCTTTTAAGCATTACTGCAATAAAATCAGTATATCATATGAAATGAAATTGCAAGAAAGATTGTCATACTAAAATAAAGGTGCCATACTCTCGCGCGGAATGAATTCGTCATCATCATTGTCCGGAATGGTAGTAATTGGCGTCACGACAAGTTCAAGAATATATGGTTGTCTTCTATGAGACATACGCGTCACCAATCTCCATGACGTTTCGTCACCAATTGTCATCACAGTGAAGTAATTAGGCGTCGGACCTATCCCGATGTTCACACGACATTGGATTTGAAGAGGGCACCCAGCTAATTCAGGATAACTCACATTCCATTCATTCCTTATTACCTCTTTAGTAATGGCGAAAGTAGTCGCTCCGTTACCTGTAAACTGCCAGAGGCATTCGGTCGCGAACTCCACACCGACTTCGGGGGAGTATCTTACCGAAGTTCCAATGTAGATTTTAACTAGAAAGGAGGGGAATTGTCGGCTAGACATTTGAAATTAGTGGATTTGGTGTTGATAACTCAGTCGGAGTTATATAGACAAAAAAAAGATGGTACGAATGTCGACATTTTGCAATAAGTGGAGTAGGTATGTCGACATTGTGCAATAAGTGGAGTAGGTATGTCGACATGGTACAAATGTCGACATTCATTGCTGACTTGTACTTATTCGCAAGTCGACATTAATTGGCGTACGCATGTCGACATTCACATGCAATAAAATTTAGGTTAATTTTATTAATTAGGAAATTTTAGGTTAAGTATTAGGTAAATTAGGTAAATTGTAATGAAATATTAGGTAAATTATTATGAAATTTTAGGTTCATTATTAGGTAAATTATTATGAAATATTAGGTAATTTATTATGAAAATTGTTCATAATAACATATCTATGCTCAGTTTCAGTTTTCACAATATTATGAAATTCGTTGCTAAAATTTCCAAAAAAATATTTTAAGAATTGTTAGTTTGCATAGCAAAATTAAAAAAATATGAAATTTAATTGATAAATTAGTCAAGTTTCATAAAAAAAAATTGATTTCAATAAATGAATGTTGTTCTAATTTATGTAAAATGTTGTAATGTAATTATGATTAATTTTAAATGACAATTATATAATTTTTGCAGTGATTATTATGGCGCAAGGCGATCCTATGTTTCCACGAGTACATCTTCCTGTAGAGAAGCATAGAATTTCTCAGATCGAAGCTAAGGTAAATTAGAGATAATTTTAATTCATTGAATATGCAGTTAATTTCTTATTATTAAACTTTGTGAATTAAAATTATGTGTAATGTAATGCAGCCTGAATTTATTATGAGTATAAATGCACACCAGTTTTAAAATGCCGGTTTTGTACCGACTCTTCTTCAGCGATGCAAAATGCCAAAGGTAGTAGTTGTTGTTCTGCATCATAAGCGCAGGCCATAAAAAGCTTTCCTGCATACCTACCAGATAAATGTCCGGCATCGATACTTATCACCGGTCGTAGGTAGGGCCACGCTTGGATGCATGGTCCAAAAGCCCATGCTACACGTTTGAATATACGTAACCCAACGTGTTCGGTATAGTCTGACTCGAGTAGAAATTTGGTACCTGGGTTTGAGGATTGGATGGCGCTCAACAAAGGCGTCAACATCTCATATGACTTCTCCCAACTTCCAAATAAGTCAGCAATTGCTATTTCTCTTCCCCGCCAAACTTTATTGTAAGAGGGATCCACAGTTGGATACGCGGTCTGGACCAACCCATATGCTTCTTTTACTGTCATTTCAAGATTTTTTTTAAGAGGATTTCGAATGATTCCTGCGATCATTCGAGCAGTCAGATGTTTGTGGTCCCTCCTGGTAGCAACGCCATAACAAGAATGCTCGTGCGGATTGGTGGATACTATCCAAGCACCTGTGCTTGTGTCCTTTGCATATAACCTCCATGCACATTGTTTGTTCGCACACTTAACAACGTACATTTTTTTGTTGCTGTTTTGAATGTCCAAAACCCTATTTTCTTTAATTTGAATGTCATTGATCGCTGCTATCAAGTGCGCTTTAGAATCAAAAGTCTGACCTTCTGCTAATGGATCGTCGAACCGAGGGACTTCTCTGAAGAAGGGACGATCAGCGTATGGCATTGGTTCTTGATCACTGAATGAAGGACAAGGGTGCTTCATGCCTCGATTGATGAACGGAATGGATTGTCGCCACTCCTTCAAAATCTCCTGTACATCTATTTCATTCTCAATATCGTTCATGTTTACATCTTCAATACTATCATTAGAATCATCTGACTGATTATATGGATCGTCATCCATTTCATTATCTAGTATTTCTTCTCCCGTTAGATCATTTGCTTCTTCACCAATTGGATTACAATCGGTATTTGGTTCAACATTAAGATCGTAATCATTTCTCGGTGGATTGTTAGGCTCTACAGATGCTCTGTAACTACTTCCGGGGATACTGTTAGGATTTGGATCATAACTCGTATTATCTATATTTGGAGTTGACTCAACTATTACCTCCAACATGCGAAAATTTATCAGCTGAGTTGCATTTTGGATAACTAACTTCCAAATCACATCATTATCTACACCTAACAAATTATAAAAAGTAATCCCGGGACCACCAGTGTTTAATCGTGCACTTATGTTCAGTTTGAATTGACTAGGCAGTAAGCCAAGTTCGACATATATTTGTCTCCTTACATCGTCAAAACAAGTTTCTTCGGTTACAGAAAATGAAAATTTGGCATTACAATTATAGTCTACACCTACGGGTCCTCTCAGTATTTCACCTCCATAGTACACATTTATTACAATCATCGCCCTGTACCAATTATACACAACACATTCTAATCAATTAGTGAGACAAAAATATGATCTCAAATTTAACATAACATTTTTCAATTTCATATTAATATAATAATAAAATAATGAAGATTAATAATATAAATTAATATAATCAAATTAATATAATAAAATATTATTATAATATTAATATAATCAAATTATTGTAATATAATTAGAATTACTAATATAATTATATTGATATAATAATGATGATTATTGAAATATAATTACTAATATAATTATATTAATAAAATTACTAATATAATTATATTGATATAAAATTACTAATAAAATTAATGAAGATTAATAAAATATTATTATATTATAAATTAATATAATCAAATTAATATAATAAAATATTATTATTGTAATATTAATATAAAATTACTAATTACAAATGATGAATAAAAATATTGATATAATATTAATATAAATTACTAATATAAAATAATGATGATAAAATAATAATATAAATTACTAATTACAAATGATGATAAATAATATTAATATGATAATAATATTAATGATGATAAATAATATAAATGATGATAAAAAATTACAAATTAAATATTAATACAATAAAAAAATGATAAAATACTTACATAATTTTGCTGAAAAAACCGCAGCGCAGCGAAGAAGAAATC
>CAXKVX010003511.1:0-25061 GCA_964058865.1 Eleocharis quinqueflora | reverse complement strand
ATACCAATGTTAGGTCATGACGGTTCAAATCCGTTAATTAGCTTAAGCTGCGAAAAGACTGTAAAACAAAAATTTTACTACTAACTTAAGACAAGGATTAAACGAGGTATGTCAGATAAACAACCGAGGGTGTCCACCTCTCGTTTATCTTTGGCATCAAAACCCGATTGAATCCTTTTACAGATCTACTCCATAATTGATTTCTAAAATTTTAATCTACTTACAAATTAAATAGATTAATATAACATATTTATACCTTGATCCAAATTCCAATTGGATTGCAGCATACCGAGAAGACCGAATCTGAGAAACTTCTCTCTTCGAAGTATCAGCCGTCTGATACCTCTTGGTTATCCACTAGAACAGACCAGAGAGCGGTTTATTTCTTTTGCCAAAAATATAGTAAATTGCGGAATTCTGCAAAAAAACACTATTCATCGAGATAAGGACAAAATAAATATATTTACGGCTTGCAGTTATTCAAATAGAAATATCGCAACTTTCGCAAATATATATTTTTCGAATCTCGTAAACAACCGTAACCGAGATATAGAGAAAAATATATTTATCGATTCGATCCTGAGTTAACAGATACGATTCGGATGAAATTGTGTTTTTCTCTTTACCCTTCCCCTCTATTTATAGTAGAATTAATCAGGTTGGCCGATTACCGAAATACCCTTGATTTTTTGCATAATTACAAAATTTCCACTAGCCATGTCGGCATGGAAAAATATCATTGATGTCTTTGCCGACATCAACATCTCTTTGCCGACATCATTTGTTTTTTTATTTTTAATTAAGATTTTAATTTTTAATTAAGGTTTTAATTTGATAATTATTGTCTTTCAAATTCAAAATCATAATTAATATTTAAAATTTAAATTAAATATATATACATAATTGTTCTCAATAATTATATTTCTCAGGATTCGGTATCGGTTTGGTTTCGGTACGGTTTTATACAACGCATCGAATATGCTTGTAAATTAATCGTTGTTTGTGCTTGTCATCTTATATGACAATTATAATTTAATTATATCACATATAATTAATTATAACCATCTTAATATTAATTATAATCAATTTACAATTAATCAGTAAGATTCTTCTCCTATGCGGAGTTACCCAATAGGATCTGTGTTATTTTGGTATATAGAATTAAAACAATTTTAACTTCTATAATCATAGGAGGCATCTGGCATCTGCACTATGACCATCCAATTACACAGATGATGTTGTACTATATAATACCACGATCCAGTAAACTATTTTAGTTGTGTTAATTCTTTTGTCTCACAATATCATATCAGTTTCAAGGTAGGTGTGTGTCATCCTTGCAAACTTAATCATTTCTCGATCTTTAGCAGATTTATCAAATATAATTACTCTTGTAATTATACTGCATGCAGATAATCCTACTCTATCATGGGGTCCAGTGATATTGTAACTCGTATAGAGATACGAAGGACAATAGTACTTTTGGTAAACCATCACTACTCAGCTAAGCTATGTATATCGAAAAGATACCGTTATGACTGCGTTTTACCGACAGTGTTAGATAACAATCACACATACACATCTCTTAGTAGAAAAGTTGAATATCTCATACTTTACAACTTAACACTGAATGAAAATATTAATGAAACGTACACAATTCCATGTCATGTTTCATTCGAGGTCTCTCAAATACCATGTTCCTGGAACATGTATTTATGTGATTAAAATGACATCTCATGTTTATGATCTGTAAAACTTAACCATCTTTTAATCCACATTCTAACCTTATAATGGTAAATTAGTGTTCCTGCTAATTATCTTGGTTAGAGACTTTTAAGAGTATATATCATCTATATTATGAAGTTTCACAAATCCAGTTATTGACTCTAGTCAGATAAAGGAATGATCCATAAATTCAATAATACTCAAGGCAACAAATGATAATTTATTAATCACTCAATCCATGAACAAAACTTTATGATAATTTATCGTATTATTGACTTCTAGATTATTACAAACTAACACTCACCTAGGCCTCTTCGTCATGATCCTTATGAGCTTAATTGAAATTTTACTCAGTTAAATCGGATCATCTATTTTAGTAAAGTGGTTAATTAAGAGAATTAGTCTAGTGTACATATCATCAATTGACTCTCTCTCATCAATTCTAAAAGTTTCAAACATTGATTGTAAACTGGCTCCCTTAGACCGTTTAAGCAATGTGTTACCCTCGTATTACGGAGTAATACTTGTCACATGACATATGCGTTAGTTGCATTTTCAAATATTGGAGCAATTGACTCGTGAGCATGTGAAAGAATAGCGTTGACGGCTAGATCATTTTCCTTTTCCCTTGACATCCAAGAGGCTTATTTAACATTTATGACATCCCAGAGGCAACTACAACTATGGTAATTGACCATGCATAGTTTTCAATACTCAATTTTTTTGCAATTTAGTCCTAATATCGATGGTTGGATAGCATATCAACTGGTTTTCATTTGATTTTAGCTTAATTAGCAAATTCAACTTGCTTTGAGACCATTTTTTTTGAACCCTAGAATGAGGTGAATATGGTTTATTTAAAATTTTAGAGTTCTTTTTGCAAATTATGCACATTTAATTTTCTAATGGAAAATTCAAGTCAACCAATACAATAAATTCAATCTATCAACCAACGAATGCACTTCTTTAAGTTGTCAACTAAAGCAATTAATATTAAGAGGTGCTTGTACCAGTTTGGCATAATCAAGTGCTAGTTGTGAAAACATAAATAATAAAAGCAATTCAATTCTTCTCAAATCAATATTATCAATTAAAGTAAATAGAAAATAGATGAGAAGCATTGAACAAATGGAGGCATGTGATATGTCGACGGGCTTCAAACCAATCCTTCGGTCTAGCACACATCTTCGAGTCCTCGGTCCCCCGCCTTTGCGGTAACAAGACCAGTCCGCTCCAATAACACAAAGTGTTTGATACAATATGTATTTCAACTTCTTTACACACACCAGTAGAAGATTGAACTCAAATTACAAGGTGAAATCTAGCTTTTTGCAACACAAATGTTAGAGACTAGACCCATAAGGTAACACAAAAGATCACACTAGAATAATAAAGATAATCTCCTAAATCTCACCAAGATATAGATCAATTTAGAGTAATGGGCTTGAGAGTTTTTGCAATAGATGTAGCAAACTTTTTGCTTTTTAATGGAGTTCGACGACTACTATGGAGTTCGACGACTATTATGGAGTTTGACGACTACTATAAAGTTTTGAATTAGAAAGAGACAACAGAGAGAGAAAGGTTGGAAGAGCTGGAAAAACTAGGGCTGCAGTTGTCCCGAACCATTATGACAGTTCAGAAAACTTTATAACGATTGACACTATAGCTCGAAGAATTGTACTGTTTGAATTTGTCTTTTGAGATCTTTAACCATTGTGATAGTTTGGCAATCATTACACAACGATTGTCTGAGTTGGTCAGAAACTTGGGAAAAAACAGGCAGTTCAGATTTAGAAGTCCAACTGTTGTTACGGTTCCTCAACCTTTACTCAACGGTTTAGATTGGGACTGAATTTGAATCGTGAAGTTTCTAGGTTGGCTATTGACTGGGCTAACCGTTGTGACGGTTGGGAGTTGTTGCACAACGGTTGGGACTGGAATGGATGTTGTTTTTCCAGGATTGTCTTTTAATTGAACAAACCATTGTGATGGTTGGAAATTGTTACACACCGGTTGTGACTGTTTGTTTGGTTGTTATGGTCGGTTTTTGCACAATTTATTCAAGTCCAAATTTCTGAATTGATCAAGCAAGTAAAGAATTTAACTAAGATGTGTCTTGATGCTTGTTCTTGAATCTTTTGCTCATTCCTCTTTTGCATCCTTAATTTTGCAATTAAATCCCTGCAAAAGTTCTCAAATACAAAGCATTGTAAAAATCAATTTCATTTTGCAAATCGACAAACACAAAAATGTTGTTTGATACAACATAAATTATATGACATTGGAGGGGAGAATTTGACATTTGTAATAGATGCCGAAATTATTCTCTACTATAAAGAGGGTCTTTAGTCAAAAAAGAAAAAGAAAAAAACAATAACATTTTTTCAATTTTTAGAGATAATAATAGTTGTGAATTATTTAAATTAAGAATAAAACTTTAGATGTGTTTCTAATTGCTTAGTTGGGATTGTCACCAATTTTAGTAACTATAAATTCAATTGGTCATCATCATAAAGATATTAAAATTTTATATTATTTGATATAAGATATCAATTTTAACATGACCCAAATTTAATACTTGTCCTATACCAAATAATTATGAGAACATCTTCAATTTAAATTGTTCATTTGAATAATATTTCTCAAAGATATATATACCATAAGAATTGAATGCACAATAAAAGTATTATAATTTTAATATACATTTTCTTTCAAATTCTTTCTTATTTATCATGAGGACAACATTAATTACTTAACAAGCATTCCAATGTACCAAATCAAACTTCTAGGAATCACTGACAAATATTACCTCTTCTTCTTCCTATCCTGTGGGATCCAGCTTTCCTTCTGATTTTACTCTTATTTTTATTCAAATTTGTTTAGTGCATGGTTTCTCCAAAATTGCGTCAAAGATCGCAGAAGCGCATCCGTCGCCCCTGGCATTTATTTCTCTTCTTTTTTATTTTCCCTTGAAGACACACTAAAGTTTCTTTATTTCCACTGATCAAGTTAACACAATACATGAGAGAATTATTAAAAAAAAGAAAAAAAAAAAGAAAAGAGAAAGAACATTGCATGACAGGAAAAAGATCAAATTATTAAAGCGATCATTACTGTAAACGCTTCTTCTGATAAATATAGTAGATACTACACGCAATACAGACACACAAACATGCACCTGCGCATGCACGTGCACCCACACGCACAAAGGATCAAAGCAACACAATGGTAGCCTAGCTAACGGATTAGATTAACTGATGATGTGATCTGATCGTTTCGTTGCAGATCGGATGGACCAAAATAAACCCTCCTTGAATAACAGGGGAATCTTTGATTCTTTTGTTAGTTTGCCAAGAAAATGAACACAGAGTGCAAACAAGCAAAGCAAACAGAAATATTCATTATGATAATTGTAAGGAACCAAACCTAGAACAAAGACAATAGGAATTCTAATCAGCGTTCAGTAAATTTAATCATTATCAAAGAGAACCTCAATTGATTGAACTTTCTCTGTATTGCAAATGGGACATACATTCACAGTGAAGTCGCACAACATACAAACACAGAGGTGGCGGCATGGGAGAAAGACCATGCACGCCATTAGCTCACAACACTTGCATTGCATGAAAGATGTAGCATGACTACTCTCCCCCACCTCCACTTGTCTAGACTGAGGTAAGGTAGAGGAAAAACAAGGAGCGGGAGTTGCCGTATTGTCTAAGGTGGTTTGTAAATCTGCAATCATTTGCATCTTCTCCATAGCCATCCTCTTCCAAAAGTTTCTTGCTTGTATAGCCTTCTGTAGATTCCCACGCAGCTCCTGTGTTTTCATGTTGGCAAAGATGAGCTCGTTTTCCTTCTGCTTGATTGCTTCTGACACATTCTCCACGGTTGAGAACAGCTCAAAGGTGTTGCGGTTCCTGTTTTCCTGGAGGGATTCTCTCAGCTGCTGATTCTATAAATTATAGAGAGAAGAAATCAAGGGCCTAAGAACTGGAGGGACATTTTAAAAGGTAAAAACATTAAGCATGTGCGTAATTAGTTCAAAATACTTACAAAAACTAGGAGCAGTTGGTCCTCCTCTTGCCTTTGTTTCTCTAGGATTTGTGACAAGACCAAGGAGAATTGCTCGCATCGAGGATTAGGCATCGCCATGATGGGAGAAACCAGTAGGGGAGATTGTTCGACCCCACCCTTTCTTATATCCTCGTTTAACCAAGCCAACAGGGATAGTTCACGGTTATTAAATTTAGTGCGTTACGGAAGTAAATGGAAAAGTCGGATAAGCATACTGCTTTAAGGATTTATGGCAAGGTTCGTACGAAACAAAATAACTCAGTGTACCCGGATAATATATTTGAAAACAGAATTTATTGCGTGATAAGAAATTAATAGCATGCGCCTTTCTTGCTTACGGAAGGCCAACGCCAGGTTTGGAATTTTCGCACTTAAAATCCATTTGCAACTACCAACATGGCATTTGTAGTGAAGTTGACTATTCAGTTTTATTGCTGAAGGTGATTACTTTTGGTAATGCGATTTTAATACCTAGAAAGTGCATCATCAATTACTAGCATGAATGCACAAGGGAAGGACAATATGCCGACACACTGAACTCAGGAGAGAGACAAACAAAGGTCAAAGCCCTGGCTCATTTTTGAAATCAATGATGGCAGTCATGAAGCAACTACATTTAGTGCCTTTGTATATGCGTCTTATTATCTATTTTCATACTGTTTGTCAAATTAAACTTGATGAAGTGTAGGGAAATATCTCATTCTAAACCAAGATGTTAAGATGCAAACCATAGGAAAAGGAGAAGTGTCTAAAGACAAGGACCCGTATCCTCTGCGGAGAATGTTTTTCTCCGCAGAGAGGAGAGATCAATCTGGACCATCATGTTAAAAATTGACGCTCGACTGCCAATCATATGATTCATGGGGGTTTTGGTATTATTAATCAGGACCATTGATCTTTAATCAGACGGTATTTATCTATCCTCTCTGCGGAGAAAAATTCTTCCGCAGAGGATTTCGTTCCCTAAAGACAAGGGGAACAAAGATTAAGAACACTGTAAAAATGGTAGGAACATAGTAAGGTGAAAACTGCTGGAAGTGATGCTTCTTGTTTTGCACCAACAACCAAAACAAGGCACTCATGCATCTGCCCAATGCTTTGTTTTAAGCACTTCACTCACTCTATTCAGATATTTACTATTCAAAATTTCAAATGACAAGTTAGCCAGCATATGGGCCCAAAATTTCCATCGGCTACTTATTAATGACCCACAAGCCGAAATTCGGCCCATTGTATGTTAGAACATAAAATAGGTAATCAATTACAGAGTAAAATAATCTTGAATCCACCTGCTATCAAATTCTAGGAAAACTAATGGTACATGAAACCAGATCCGGAGTAGAAATCTTTGATAACAATAAAATAATATGCCTACCCTTGCAAATCAAAATACGGTAGAAAAAGATCAATTTGGGGTAAGAAGGATTAAAAATTTAGTCCATGCCAAAAAAGCTTGCATTTCGCAAAAAGACTATTTTACATCCCTTTATTTATTAATTTAGTTATCTTTTTTGAAGGTAGACGATATTTCAATGTGAACAATTACTGTTAAAAAACATCTTGAGCTTCAGTGTAAGAGTTCATGCAAAAGACCATATGTCCCTTTTGTTGTTATGTAACATTGATTACTCAAGCTTTAACTCAGCCTGCTTATCTACGGCTGCCTTATTCCCTCAACAATATTAGAATTTGATGCATTATAATGAATTTGGAATATTTTAGAGATCCATACTTTAGCAACTTTGATGTTACTCAAGTTTTTCAGAACCCAAATGAGCTACATAATTATGAGAGATAGTGTCAACATAATTCATGTCAAGTGATCTCACCAATTTAAGCAATACATTGTGATCAATCAATCAGTAAAAGATAGTGAATGAAGTAAATTTACATTGTAAATTTTAAATTTGCATTTATCATCATTGTTACTTATCAATCCCTGAAACAATTAAATTACAATCAATGTTCTTATTATTTAATTTTGTTTTGCTATCTGATTCCAGTAGGTTTTGTATAAATATTTAAAGACCATAGTATATAGAAAATATGTCCTATATGAACTGAAATTGTTGTGATAAATCATCTGAAAAAAGTCCTTACAAAGTCATTATTAGTCCTTAAGGAGGCTCCTTTGTAATGGAACAGCGTACCCTCAATTAAGAATGCACTATGGAAGCTAGTTAATCCAGTCCTTAAGGGGGCTACGACACATGACTTAGATTAGGTAAAGGGTGAAGTTACACTATTAGGGATAGTATACCAGGGATAACCAGAAGAATTTGCAAAAAGGAATTAAGTTTCCTCTCTTTAAAAAAGAAGCAAGCTGCTCCTCTTAGATAAAGAAAGAACAATTGGCATTCTTTAATGAATTGCCATCAAACAAACAGTAAAACCCGAACACTCTAACAACTAATATTGATACATCAAAGATTTAAACCTTACCTACCTAAGAAACTCGCTTCATCATCTTCGTCTGAGACCTCAGAACTAAACTCGCTGCTATCATCATTCGCAATATCAAGTTACACATAACCCACCCGAATTGGTGCCGGCTCCTGGGGTTTGGACCCCACCTGTGGCCTGCTAGGCAAGGGCGCAACAGGAGGTGGCAACCCAGTAACCTGACCTCCCTCCAACATATTTTTCAACCCATCCAAATTGATGCTGTCTCCAGGCTCCCCCCAGGAGGCATTGGTGGAGGTATTCGTGGATGCTCGTGTGAGGCATTAGGAGGCAACCCTTGTGGCCAACCTGGAGACACAGCAATCGGCAAATGTATTGGTTGGAACGGCATGGTTGCCACTGGCTCCTCCCTTTGTGGAGTTGGTATCAGTAATAGGTAATCTGCACCGGCATTTGGTACATGTTCTTCAGTCTCTGTTGGCTTCAGCTTCTTGGCTGGAACGCCTACATCCAAATCAGCAAAATTGTATAATTGTGAAGATCGCGTTTCATTATCCTGTGGGGCTGGTGGGAGAGCCCCACATAGTGGTGCCAGCCCAGCACCGTGCTCAGGTGGGGCAAAGGTTGTATAGCTTTTTCTCTGTGCATAGGCAAGTATATACTGCAAGTCAAGGGACGAATTGATCGTGTCAAGTGAGCCAGAATAATCTTCAATCCATTGACCGTGCACGTGGTGGGCTTCACAGATTTTCTTAGTGAAAGACAGCAAGGTGACATCTTTTGAACGAACTTCTCGCGAGATCTTCTTTTGGGAGTCCTGGAGATCGAGAATCTCTTGCAATTCGGCCACAGCTTAAAAAAGCTGGGTCTGAAGGGTGGTAAACTGGGAGAGAAGCTCTTTTACAGAGGTTGGGGATGCCAAATTAGGAGAAGGAGAGGGGGAATTTGTGGAAGGAGGAAAGGAAGGGAAGGTGCCCCGGTAAGAGGAGAGCCAGAAGGAGCGATTGGAGGAGACATCGAACAACATGGAGGCGAGGTGGGTCATGTGGAGAAGGAGCGTTTGAGCGCGGGGTAGAGGCGGGAGGAGAGGGACGAAGGGAGACGGAGGTAGCGGCGGCGGCGGCTCGGCGGAGAGTGTGCAGGTGGAGCTGAGGGGAGAGGGTTTAGGGTTAGGGTTTGAAGGGAGAGGAGAGGAATTGGAGAGGGAGGGGTTGGTGCCGAAGAGGGACGGAGAATGCGAGGTCAGGCAAGACGCGCCGACGATGGGAGGAGCTGTGCGCCGTGGCTATGCATCATCTTTTTTATTCGTTTTCTTTGTCTTGTGATTTCTGATCTTATCAGGGATAAGCAATTTGTACTGAGATCAACAGGAAACAGCTCCGTGCGAACGAAGATGGTGGTTTGCGCTAGAAGAAAAGAGGTGAGGAACACTCAGAATCATTCATTTATAAATTAAAATTAAGTATTAAGACATGAAGCACATAGAATGACATTTTATATTTCTTCGTGGTGTTTTGGTGAATGTTTATAATACTTAAATGACGTACTTGGAGAATAATCTCTTCTTGTTATAAGATATGATGTTTTGTGGAGTATTCTTGAAACGTTACCATCTATAAATGAAGTAATCCGATTTGAAACACTTATCGTAATGAAATAAGATGTTTTGTGTTGTTTTCTTTAATGTTTACAATCTTTAAATGAAGTACTCGAACATAAAGAACCTAGAGTGGTAATCTATGCTCTTTCGTATTATAACGAGTTACAGCTGTTAGTTAGCAGTTTTTTTATTTATTTTTGTATTCATTGTTTTATGAGTTTTAAACACATCTACAAAATTAAATTTTCGTTTGAAAACTTCTGAAAATAATTTTCACGTGAACTTGAGTCTCAAATTTTTATACTACATTAGAGTGAACTTACCACGTAGTTACAACTAGAAATATGAAAACATATGAAAAATGAAAAGTATTCGTGACCATGTATTCTACTTCTACACTACACCAAGGGCTGTGGACTGTCGTCGACGACTGGCGACGCTGCGACGGCCAAGGGCTGTGCGCCTGTGCCGGGACCGGGAGCCGAAAGAGCGACATGTAGCAGGAGCACGAGATTTTTTTATTTTGTCAATGTCTCGCTGTCAGCACTCAGCAGTTGCGCTAGGGAATCGAAGACGCTTGACACGTCAAGGGCAGCAGGGCTGGACAGGTTTTTTTTGGGCTGAACCTTTTTTCAATATTCTAAGTATTGGGTTGATATGGTGATTTGGGCTTGAATCAGGGATCGACGTTTTCTTTTCCAGGAGTAGGCACCCCTTTAAATATTTACTGGGCTCTATTGAGTTTAAATTTTCAGGGATAGACACTTGTCTACTTCTAGAGGTTCATAAATTCACCCCTGGACACGACGGTACGGGTAGGCACAAAAGTTCAATTTTTTTTTGAAATTTTCCAGCGGGAGTTCTAAATCCGTTCAACCTCTAACGTAGTGCTAAGTGCCAACTGCCAAGGACAACGCTAGCATAAAAAAATGTGATGAACTTTCAGATTTTTAGGTTCTTGTAAAAAAATTCTATTTTTTAGTTTTATTTATTTATTTTCGGCACGATTAACTTGAATAAGGCACGCCGTGCCGAAGTAACAAGGCACAAACAAACACGTCACGATTAGGCACGACATGGTTAAGATACGACATGTTTAGGTACGACACTGTTAAGAGACGACACGTTTAGGCACGACGTGCCTAAACATGCCGTGTCTTAACCGTTATGTTCTGATCCCTTTCAATTTTTGGCACGGCAGGGAACGACACGGTAAATATAATAAAATACTAACCGTATCGTGCCAAGCCGTATTTGAAACGAAACGACACGAAATAACAAAAATTTAGAACACTAGTCAGTGACACATTTTTTGGGCTTGTTTCAGACTTTCGAGTCTAGTATGACTAATTTCTAACTAAAAATAGGCTAATTGTGTTGTGTTGTAAATTGAAATTAACTTAATTGTATTATTATTGATGATTTAATTTGACTGCATAATTATTGATGACAATCTTCTTTCATATAAGGCTCACTTCTAAAAACAATGGTTCCGTTCAGCAACAAAAGAGGTGCTAAATTTTAATCCGGCCTAAGAAGCTCATGTTCGGTTGGATTATTCGTGGTGTGAGTTAAGAAAAATCAATCAAAGAAAAAATGTGTCATAAGAATCCGGGCAAGAATTAAAGCTCAGGCAAAGAATGCCAACGAAGGATATCTTAATCCGCACTAAAAATCTCGTGTTGAAAAGGATTAAGAAATTAAGGAGGCTAAAGGAGAAAAAAGAGGTGTTGTCGTGTTGCCGAGTGGGACCAATAAGATTTGAGCTAGGCCGGCCATGTAATCTCAAATAATTTGTGCATTTTCAAACTAAACAAATTCTTTTTTTTATAGTAAAATACTTGCGAATACTCTCGTACATTCAACTTTTTGTGAAAAAGTTTAAAACTCAAGAATTCAGTTTTTTAACAAAATCCTTGTGCAAAAATGCTCGTGCAGTAATGTTTTAGGCTTTGTTCGGCAAAATAAGAAATAGCGACAGAAGAACGTCATTTAGAATAGTAAAAGTAAAGTATTGTGATTTTGAAAGAGTAGTAGAAGAGTGATAATTTTTACTATTCAAAAGAGCGAAATTGTCATTTGACAAGTGCTAATTATAATAGTAGAAATATTGATAATTATGATGATAATAATAATAATGATGATGATGATATAATATAATAATGATAATAATAATAAACTAAATAATATAATAAATTAGTAATAATATTCATTATTTTCTAAAATAAATAATAATAATAATAACAATAATCATTGGGTGTCATTGTGTCTTGGTTCTTGCAAGATTAGAATCAAGAGAGAAAACTTTCGAGGTATCAACATTACAAGAGTCATAGTGAGAAGAAGAAGAAGAGAAGGAAAGTTTAGTAAATGATTGTCTTTAGTACAAGCTCTTGTCTCCTTCCTGAGGATCTTTGATACATATATATAGCCTAAGACTAGGCAATACATATTTAGGTCATGCACCAACGAAGGCAAAGTCCAATGTGGAATTGGACCATATCATTAGTCCTCGAGCTTCTGCAGCTAGTATAGATGCAAAAGTTAAATTTCTTCGGTGAGCTCATAAACAAGCCTTTGAGTGAATCCCCATGGGAGCCTCTAAACGACCCCTCGAGCCAGTATCAATTATCGTTGTCACGTTAAAAATCTTACTAAGAAAACTCAGTGGGACAAAACTTAGTGAAAGAAAAAAGAGTGCAAATATGTGATAATTCTCGATTGAGCCCTCGAGCGAACTCTTAGTCGAGCCTCCAAGTTACTTCATGTTGGAGAAAATAATATAACCTTAGAAAATAATTCATCATCGGTTGTAAATAGGCAACAAATAAACTAGCCTCCTAAATACAGCTGTATAGCTATAATAGGTACCTAGCTCATATTTAGGATGTAATTAGGCAAAAGATCAATCAATTTCTTATTAAGGCAACCAGCCAACGGCTAATAGCATATAATAGGCTATAAGTATATTTGTACAGAGAACTTGTATTTCAGAATTTTTAATAGAAATTCATATTGTTCATCATATTACATCTCCCTCAATCTCATTATGGTATCAGAGCAGGCTTAATCCTGCACCAACAACAAAATTTCGCAAAATCCAGTTCTTACCAGTATCCTCAAAATCAAACATGTCTCAACAATCAGATAACACAAAGCTCACAACAATAATACTCAATGGCAGCAACTACATTCCTTGGTCCAGATCGGTTACATTGGTCTCGGTGGCAAAAGAAAATTAAACTTTGTCACTGGAACCAAACAAAAACCCAAAACAGCACAACCCAACACGACAATTGCTGAAGAAACAAAAAAAATAGAAGAATGGAAAACCACAGATCAGATGATCATGTCATGGTTGTTGAGCACTATGGAGCCAAGAATCTCAAATTTTCTCATGTATTCCGACACATCAAAGAAATTTGGGACAAGGCAAAAAGAAGGTATGGCCAGCAAAGAAATTTTGCACATATATTTAGCTCAAACAAGAACTTGCCCAAATCAAACAAAATGGTCAAAGCAATAATGAATTAGTAACTGAAATTATGGCCAAATGGGAAGAACTCAATGTGTATCTTCCTCCAACCACAGACCCAAATGAAACCCAAAAAAGATCCAAACATGACCTTATGTTTACCTACTTGGAGGCACTCGACACAAGCTATGAATCAATCCGATCTCAGATTTTGGCCTCTGTTGAAATGCCTAAATTTGACGATGTGGTGGCGAGAATCCAACATGAGTGAGTCTCGGCGGACACTTATGAACCCCCAACCATTAATCAACAGCGACAATTGCGCCTTCCGAGCACAATCATCTAACCCTAACCAGATGGCCAAGACGAAGGGTACCACATCAGCCGACTGGTGTGACCACTGCAAGCGCACAAGGCACAACCGAGAAGCTGCTGGGTGGTCCATCCTTATCTCCTGCCATCTCGGAATAAGGGAGAAAGAGGCGAAACTGAGCAAAGGTTTGAGGGAATCATCCATGGGTCGGGAGCTGTGATAGAAAATCAACCACTAGTTTTTGTATCTTTGTAGGTGGCAACTTGGTAACTTGGAAAAGCAAGAAGCAGAATGTTGTCGCTCGTCCAAGTGCAGAAGCAGAATATCGAGCCTTGACATCCACAGCAAGCGAGCTTATCTTGATTAAACAACTACTCGGTGACATGAAGATAGAACACGTAAAAACCATGCAAATGTACTGTGATAATCAAGATGCACGACATATTGCATCCAATTCAGTCTTCCATGAAAGAACAAAATATATAGAAGTGGAATGTCACTTTGTTAGAGAAAAGGTGCAATCTGGAGAAATAGAAACTCCATTCTCAGAATCAAAGAGCAACTTGTAGATATTTTCACAAAGACACTCGACAAGACTAGTCATCTGAACATACTTAACAAGTTGGGTTCAATCAATTTATTCGAATCCCACTTGAGAGAGTGTGTTGGAGAAAGTAATATAACCTCAAAAAATAATTCATCATCGGTTGTAAATAGGCAACAAATAAACTAGCCTCCTAAATATAGCTGTATAGTTATAGTAGGTACCTAGCTCATATTCGGGATGTAATTAGGCAAAAAGATCAATCAATTTCTTATTAAGGCAACCAGCCAACGGCTAATAGCATAGAATATGCTATAAGTATATTTGTATAGAGAACTTGTATTTCAGAATTCTTAATAGAAATTCATATTGTTCATCATATTTCATCTCCCTCAATCTCATTACTTCATAATTGCTTTTGCAAAATCATCTTTTGGCGAGCCCTCGAGCGAGTCTTCAAGTGAGTAACCTATTGGATATTTAATTGATGCAATTCAAGTTAGGGTATCACAAATAACCTTTTTCTAATCTAAACAATTGCAATTCAATAAAAATAATTTCACCGTTGCGACATGAAAGAAATAAATTTCTCGATAGAGTAACAATACTCAATGGATAGTATTTAGATGGCTATGCACAACTAATGTGCCCTATCAATAGTGAAATTCTGCTGAAAAATAGTACCCCTAACGCTTGGCGACCCGAGACCTTTTATATTTTGGAAAGATGCCAAATTAATTATCAAATATTCACCAAATATTTGAAATTAAATTCTCTCCAATTATATTCCAAATTCTAATATTTACTGATGTAAATATATCCACGAATTTGGTACAAAAGATGAAATATCCAATGAGAAAGATAACGGTAAATGTAGACAGTCAAAACATGCCTTACAACAGATTTCTTGCGGCAGCACTGAATCTTATTGCGGTCGCAATAGAATTGACAATTCTAGACTTGGCAAATTCCTGCCAATTCTCTTGCGATCGCAATGTGATCCATTGTGGCCGCAATCAATCATACCAAAGCAACAGATGTATTTCCATTCTTCCCCTACTGTATTGCGACCGCAATGAATCTTATTGCGGCCGCAACAGATCTTTGTTTGTGCTGTTTTGCTTGAGCTTTGACCCAAATTAAGTTGGGTTTAGCCCAACCAATTTTTTTAACTTTACACTAAGACTCATATATAGTTTAGTTGATCCAAATCAGTCCATTAATAATTATGATCAATTTGGTTTAGTTCTTTATGCATTCGTGTCCAAAATCTTGATAAAATACATTGTGGAGTTTTTTTGAAAGGTTACCACTCATAAATGAAGTACTCTGATCAGAAACACTTCTAATAGAAGCATAAAATGCTTTGTGATATTTTCTTGAATGGTTACCACCCATAAGTGAAGTAATCGGATCTGAAAACTTCTCGTAGTAGCATAAGATGCTTCGTGGTGTTTTGGTGAATAGTTAAAATACTTAAATTAATCGAACGTGAAATAGTTCATTTAGTTGGATAAGATGATTTGTGGTGTTTTGTTTAATGGTTACCACCCATAAATGAAGTAATCTTATCAGAAACACTTCTCATAGAAGCATAAGATGCTTTGTGGTATTTTTTGAATGGTAACCACCCATAAATGAAGTAATCGATCTGAAACACTTCTCGTAGTCGCATAAGATGATTTGTGGTGTTTTCTATAATGGTTATCACGCATAAATGAAGTACTCTAATCAGAATCACTCATAAATTAAGAACTCGGACAGGAAGTACATAGAGTAGTATTCTATGCTTCTTCATGGTGTTTTAGTGAATGGTTACAACACTTCATGAATTACTCGAAGAAGAAACTCTTCTCATAGTAAGATATAATGCATTGTGGAATTTTCTTGAAAGGTCACCACTCAAAATGAAGAGCTCTGATCATAAACACTTTCTCATAGCAGGATAATATGCATTGTGGTGTTTTCTTGAATGGTAACCACCCATAAATGAAGTAATCGGATCTGAAACACTTATTGTAGTAGTATAAGATGCATTGCGAAGTTTTCTTTAATGGTTATCACCCATAAATGAAGTACTCTAATCAGAATCACTCATAAATTAAGAACTCGGACAGTAAGCACATAGAGTTGTATTCTATGCTTCTTCATTGTGTTTTGTTGAATGGTTACAACACTTAAATGAAGTACTCGAAGAAAAAACTCTTCTCTTAGTAAGATATGAAGCATTGTGGAGTTTTCTTGAAATGTTACCACTCATAAATGAAGTGCTCTGATCATAAACACTTATCATAGTAGGATAATATGCATTGTGGTGTTTTCTTTAATGATTATCACCCATAAATGAAGTAATCCGATCTTAAACACATCTCTTTGTAGGATAAGTTGCTTTGTGGTGTTTTCTCGATTGTTTACCGCCCATAAATGAAGTAATCGGATCTGAAATAGTTCATTTAGTAGGATCAGATGATTTGTGGTGTTTTGTTTAACGGTTACCACCCATAAATGAAGTAATCTTATCAGAAACACTTCTCGTAGAAGCATAAGATGCATTGTGGTATTTTCTTGAATGGTAACCACCCATAAATGAAGTAATCGAATCTGAAACACTTCTCGTAGTTGCATAAGATGCTTTGTTATGTTTTCTATAATGGTTATCAACCATAAATGAAGTACTCTAATCAGAATCACTCATAAA
Source organism: Eleocharis quinqueflora (assembly GCA_964058865.1). NCBI lineage: Eukaryota > Viridiplantae > Streptophyta > Magnoliopsida > Poales > Cyperaceae > Eleocharis > Eleocharis quinqueflora. The sequence continues at coordinate 8,223 of CAXKVX010003511.1, read as the reverse complement.
TTAAGTACTCGGACATGAATCACATAGAGTAGTATTATATGCTTCTTCATGGTGTTTTAGTGAATGGTGACAACACTCAAATGAAGAACTCGAAAAAGAAACTCTTCTGGTAGTAAGATCCGATGCATTGTGGAGTTTTCTTGAAAGGTTACCACTCACAATGAAGTGCTCTGATCATAAACACTTCTCATAGCAGGATAATATGCATTGTGGTGATTTCTTGATTGTTTACCGTCCATAAATGAAGTAATCGGATGTCAAACAGTTCATTTTGTAGCATAAGATGCTTTGTGGTGTTTTCTTGAATGGTAACCACCCATAAATGAAGTAATCCGATCTGAAACACTTCTCGTTGTAGGAAAAGTTGCTTTGTGGTGTTTTCTCGATTGTTTACCGCCCATAAATGAAGTAATCGGGTCTGAAACACTTTTCGTAGTAGGATAAGATGCTTTGTGGTGTTTTCTTGATTGTTTACTGCCCATAAATGAAGTAATCGGATCTGAAACAGTTCATTTAGTAGGATAAGATGATTTGTGGTGTTTTCTTTAATGGTTACCATCCATAAATGAAGTACTCTGATCAGAAACACTTCTCCTAGAAGCATTAGATGATTTGTTGTGTTTTCTTGATTGGTTACCACTTATAAACGAAGTAATCGGATCTGAAACACTTCTCGTAATAGTATAAGATGCTTTGTGTTGTTTTGGTGAATGGTGACAACACTTAAATGATGTACTCGAAGAAAAAACTCTTCAGGTAGTAAGATATGATGCATTGTGAAGTTTTCTTGAATGGTTACAACTCATAAATGGTGAACTCTGATAAAAAAACACTTCTCATAGTATGATAAGATGATTTATGGTGTTTTCTTTAATGGTTACAACCCTTCTAATGGTTACCACCCATAAATGATGTAATCTTTTCAGAAACACTTCTCATAGTAGGATAATATGCATTGTGGTGTTTTCTTTAATGATTATCACCCATAAATGAAGTAATCTGATCTGAAACACTTCTCGTTGTAGGATAAGATGGTTTGTGGTGTTTTCTCGATTTTTTACTGCCCGTAAATAAAGTAATTGGATGTGAAACACATCTCGTAGTAGCATAAGATGCTTTGTGGTGTTTTCTTGAATGCTAACCACTCATAAATGAAGTAATCGAATCTGAAACACTTATCACAGTAGCATAAGATGCATTGAGATGTTTTCTTTAATGGTTATCACCCATAAATAAAGTACTCTATTCAGAATCACTCATAAATTAAGAACTCGTACATGAAGCACATAGAGTAGTATTTTATGTTTCTTCATGGTGTTTTAGTGAATGGTTACAACACTTAAATGAAGTACTCGAAGAAAAAACTCTTCTCGTAGTAAGATGTGAAGCATTGTGGAGTTTTCTTGAAAGGTTACCACTCATAAATGAAGTGCTCTGATCATAAACACTTATCATAGTAGGATAATATGCATTGTGGTGTTTTCTTTAATGATTATCACCCATAAATGAAGTAATCCGATCTTAAACACATCTCTTTGTAGGATAAGTTGCTTTGTGGTGTTTTCTCGATTGTTTACCGCCCATAAATGAAGTAATCGGATCTGAAATAGTTCATTTAGTAGGATCAGATGATTTGTGGTGTTTTGTTTAACGGTTACCACCCATAAATGAAGTAATCTTATCAGAAACACTTCTCGTAGAAGCATAAGATGCATTGTGGTATTTTCTTGAATGGTAACCACCCATAAATGAAGTAATCGATCTGAAACACTTCTCGTAATCGCATAAGATGCTTTGTGGTGTTTACTATAATGGTTATCACCCATAAATTAAGTACACTAATCAGAATCACTCATAAATTAAGAACTCGGACAGGAAGTACATTGAGTAGTATTCTATGCTTCTTCATGGTGTTTTAGTGAATGGTAACAACACTTAAATGAAGTAATCCGATCTGAAACACTTCTCGTTGTAGGAAAAGTTGCTTTGTGGTGTTTTCTCGATTGTTTACCGCCCATAAATGAAGTAATCTTGTCTGAAACACTTCTCGTAGTAGGATAAGATGTTTTGTGGTGTTTTCTTGATTGTTTACCTCCCATAAATGAAGTAATCGGATCTGAAACAGTTCATTTAGTAGGATAAGATGATTTGTGGTGTTTTCTTTAATGGTTACCAACCATAAATGATGTATTCTGATCAGGAACACTACTCATAGAAGCATTAGATGATTTGTTGTGTTTTATTGATTGGTTACCACTTATAAATGGAGTAATCGGATCTGAAAAACTTCTCGTAGTAGTATAAAAAGCTTTGTGGTGTTTTGGTGAATGGTGACAACACATAATGAAGAACTCGAAGAAGAAACTCTTCTAGTAGTAAGATCTGATGCATTGTGGAGTTTTCTTGAAAGGTTACCACACATAATGAAGTGCTTTGATCATAAGCACTTCTCATAGCAGGATAATATGCATTGTGGGGATTTTTTAATGATTATCACCCATAAATGATGTAATCCGATCTGAAACACTTACCGTAGTAGCAAAAGATGCATTGTGCTGTTTTCTTTAATGGTTATCACCCTTAAATGAAGTACTCTAATCAGAATCACTCAAAAATTAAGAACTCGGACAGGAAGCACATAGAGTAGTATTCTATGTTTCTTCATGGTGTTTTAGTGAATGGTTACAACACTTAAATGAAGTACTCGAAGAAAAAACTCTTCTCGTAGTAAGATATGAAGCTTTTTGGAGTTTTCTTGAAATGTTACCACTCATAAATGAAGTGCTCTGATCATAAACACTTCTCATCGTAGGATAATATGCATTGTGATTTTTTATTGATTATCACACATAAATGAAGTAATCTCATCTGAAACACTTCTCGTTGTAGGATAAGTTGCTTTGTGGTGTTTTCTTGATTGTTTACCCCCCGATAAATGAAGTTATCCGATCTGAAATAGTTCATTTAGTAGGATAAGATGATTTGTTATGTTTTCTTAAAAGTTTACCAGCCATAAATGAAGTATTCTTATCAGAAACAGTTCTCATAGAAGCATAAGATGCTTTGTAGTATTTTCTTGAATAGTAACCACCTATAAATGAAGTAATCTAATCTGAAACACTTCTCATAGTCGCATAAGATACTTTGTGGTGTTTTCTATAATGGTTATCAATCATAAATGAAGTACTCTAATCAGAATCATTCATAAATTAAGTACTCGGACATGAATCACATAGAGTAGTATTCTATGTTTTTCATGGTGTTTTAGTGAAGGGTGACAACACTTAAATGAAGAACTCGAAGAAGAAACTCTTTCGGTAGTAAGATATGATGAATTGTGGAGTTTTTTTGAAAGGTTACCACTCATAATGAAGTGCTCTGATCATAAACACTTCTCATAGTAGGATAATATGCATTGTGGTGTTTTCTTTAATGATTATCACCCATAAATGAAGTAATCCGATCTGAAACACTTCTCGTTGTAGGATAAGTTGGTTTGTGGTGTTTTATCGATTTTTTACTGCCCGTAAATAAAGTAATTGGATGTGAAACACATCTCGTAGTAGCATAAGATGCTTTGTGGTGTTTTCTTGAATGCTAACCACTCATAAATGAAGTAATCGAACCTGAAACACTTATCGCAGTAGCATAAGATGCATTGAGATGTTTTCTTTAATGGTTATCACCCATAAATGAAGTACTCTATTCAGAATCACTCATAAATTAAGAACTCGTACATGAAGCACATAGAGTAGTTTTCTATGTTTCTCCATGGTGTTTTAGTGAATGGTTACAACACTTAAATAAAGTATTCGAAGAAAAAACTCTTCTCGTAGTAAGATGTGAAGCATTGTGGAGTTTTCTTGAAATGTTACCACTCATAAATGAAGTGCTCTGATCATAAACACTTCTCATAGTAGGATAATATGCATTGTGGTGTTTTCTTTAATGATTATCACCCATAAATGAAGTAATCCGATCTTAAACACATCTCTTTGTAGGATAAGTTGTTTTGTGGTGTTTTCTCGATTGTTTACCGCCCATAAATGAAGTAATCGGATCTGAAATAGTTCATTTAGTAGGATCAGATGATTTGTGGTGTTTTGTTTAACGGTTACCACCCATAAATGAAGTAATCTTATCAGAAACACTTCTCGTAGAAGCATAAGATGCATTGTGGTATTTTCTTGAATGGTAACCACCCATAAATGAAGTAATCCAATCTGAAACACTTCTCGTAGTAGCATAAGATGCTTTGTTATGTTTTCTATAATGGTTATCAACCATAAATGAAGTACTCTAATCAGAATCACTCATAAATTAAGTACTCGGACATGAATCACATAGAGTAGTATTCTATGCTTCTTCATGGTGTTTTAGTGAATGGTGACAACACTCAAATGAAGAATTCGAAGAAGAAACTCTTCTAGTAGTAAGATCTGATGCATTGTGGAGTTTTCTTGAAAGGTTACCACTCATAATGAAGTGCTCTGATCATAAACACTTCTCATAGCAGGATAATATCCATTGTGGTGATTTCTTGATTGTTTACCGTCCATAAATGAAGTAATCGGATGTCAAACAGTTCATTTTGTAGCATAAGATGCTTTGTGGTGTTTTCTTGAATGGTAACCACCCATAAATGAAGTAATCGGATCTGAAACACTTACCGTAGTAGCAAAAGATGCATTGTGCTGTTTTCTTTAATGGTTATCCCCCATAATGAAGTGCTCTAATCAGAATCACTCATAAATTAAGAACTCGGACAGGAAGCACATAGAGTAGTATTCTATGTTTCTTCATGGTGTTTTAGTGAATGGTTACAACACTTAAATGAAGTACTCGAAGAAAAAACTCTTCTCGTAGTAAGATATGAAGCATTTTGGAGTTTTCTTGAAAGGTTACCACTCACAATGAAGTGCTATGATCATAAACACTTCTCATAGCAGGATAATTTGCATTGTGGTGATTTCTTTAATGATTATCACCCTAAAATGATGTAATCCGATTTGAAACACTTCTCGTTGTAGGATTAGTTGGTTTGTTGTGTTTTTTCCATTGTTTACAGCCCATGAATGAAGTAATTGGATGTGAAACACATCTCGTAGTAGCATGAAATGCTTTGTGGTATTTTCTTGAATGGTAACCACCCATAAATGAAGTAATCGGATCTGAAACACTTCTCGTAGTCGCATAAGATGATTTGTGGTGTTTTCTTTAATGGTTACCACCCATAAATGAAGTACTCTAATCATAATCACTCATAAATTTAGAAATCGAAAATGATGCACATAGAGTAGTATTCTATGTTTTCTTCATGGTGTTTTAGTGAATGGTTACAACACTTAAATGAAGTACTCGAAGAAGGAACTCTTCTCGTTGTAAGATATGATGAATTGTGGAGTTTTCTTCTAAGGTTACCACTCATAATGAAGTGCTCTGATCATAAACACTTCTCATAGCAGGATAATATTCATTGTGGTGATTTCTATAATGATTATCACCCATAAATGAAGTAATCCGATCTGAAACACTTCTCGTTGTAGGATAAGATGGTTTGTGGTGTTTTCTCGATTTTTTACTGCCCGTAAATAAAGTAATTGGATGTGAAACACATCTCGTAGTAGCATAAGATGCTTTGTGGTGTTTTCTTGAATGGTAACCACCCATAAATGAAGTAATTGGATCTAAAACACTTATCGTAGTAGCAAAAGATGCATTGTGATGTTTTCTTTAATGGTTATCACCCATAAATGAAGTACTCTAATCAGAATCACTCATAAATTAAGAACTCGGACATGAAACACATAGATTAGTATTCTATGTTTCTCCATGGTGTTTTAGTGAACGGTTACAACACTTAAATGAAGTACTCGAAAAAAAACTCTTCTCGTAGTAAGATATGAAGCATTGTGGAGTTTTCTTGAAATGTTACCACTCATAAATGAAGTGCTCTGATCATAAACACTTCTCATAGTAGGATAATATGCATTGTGGTGTTTTCTTTAATGATTATCACCCATAAATGATGTAATCCGATTTTAAACACATCTCTTTGTAGGATAAGTTGCTTTGTGGTGTTTTCTCGATTGTTTACCGCCCATAAATGAAGTAATCGGATCTGAAATAGTTCATTAAGGAGGATAAGATGATTCTGGTGTTTTGTTTAATGGTTACCACCCATAAATGAAGTAATCTTATCAGAAACACTTCTCATAGAAGCATAAGATGCATTGTGGTATTTTCTTGAATGGTAACCACCCATAAATGAAGTAATCCAATCTGAAACACTTCTCGTAGTTGCATAAGATGCTTTGTTGTGTTTTCTATAATGGTTATCAACCATAAATGAAGTACTCTAATCAGAATCACTCATAAATTAAGTACTCGGACATTAATCACATAGAGTAGTATTCTATGCTTCTTCATGGTGTTTTAGTGAATGGTGACAACACTTAAATGAAGAATTCGAAGAAGAAACTCTTCTAGTAGTAAGATCTGATGCATTGTGGAGTTTTCTTGAAAGGTTACCACTCATAATGAAGTGCTCTGATCATAAACACTTCTCATAGCAGGATAATATGCATTGTGGTGATTTCTTGATTGTTTACCGTCCATAAATGAAGTAATCGGATCTGAAACAGTTCATTTTGTAGCATAAGATGCTTTGTGGTGTTTTCTTGAATGGTAACCACCCATAAATGAAGTAATCGGATCTGAAACACTTACCGTAGTAGCAAAAGATGCATTGTGCTGTTTTCTTTAATGGTTATCACCCATAAATGAAGTACTCTAATCAGAATCACTCGTAAATTAAGAACTCGGACAGGAAGCACATAGAGTAGTATTCTATGTTTCTTCATGGTGTTTTAGTGAATGGTTACAACACTTAAATGAAGTACTCGAAGAAAAAACTCTTCTCGTAGTAAGATATGAAGCATTTTGGAGTTTTCTTGAAAGGTTACCACTCACAATGAAGTGCTATGATCATAAACACTTCTCATAGCAGGATAATTTGCATTGTGGTGATTTCTTTAATGATTATCACCCTAAAATGATGTAATCCGATTTGAAACACTTCTCATTGTAGGATTAGTTGGTTTGTTGTGTTTTTTCGATTGTTTACAGCCCATGAATGAAGTAATTGGATGTGAAACACATCTCGTAGTAGCATGAAATGCTTTGTGGTATTTTCTTGAATGGTAACCACCCATAAATGAAGTAATCGGATCTGAAACACTTCTCGTAGTCGCATAAGATGATTTGTGGTGTTTTCTTTAATGGTTACCACCCATAAATGAAGTACTCTAATCATAATCACTCATAAATTTAGAAATCGAAAATGATGCACATAGAGTAGTATTCTATGTTTTCTTCATGGTGTTTTAGTGAATGGTTACAACACTTAAATGAAGTACTCGAAGAAGGAACTCTTCTCGTTGTAAGATATGATGAATTGTGGAGTTTTCTTGAAAGGTTACCACTCATAATGAAGTGCTCTGATCATAAACACTTCTCATAGCAGGATAATATTCATTGTGGTGATTTCTATAATGATTATCACCCATAAATGAAGTAATCCGATCTGAAACACTTCTCGTTGTAGGAAAAGTTGCTTTGTGGTGTTTTCTCGATTGTTTACCGCCCATAAATGAAGTAATCGGGTCTGAAACACTTTTCGTAGTAGGATAAGATGCTTTGTGGTGTTTTATTGATTGTTTACCGCCCATAAATGAAGTAATCGGATCTGAAACAGTTCATTTAGTAGGATAAGATGATTTGTGGTGTTTTCTTTAATGGTTACCATCCATAAATGAAGTACTCTGATCAGAAACACTTCTCCTAGAATCATTAGATGATTTGTTGTGTTTTCTTGATTGGTTACCACTTATAAACGAAGTAATCGGATCTGAAACACTTCCCGTAATAGTATAAGATGCTTTGTGTTGTTTTGGTGAATGGTGACAACACTTAAATGATGTACTCGAAGAAAAAACTCTTCAGGTAGTAAGATATGATGCATTGTGGAGTTTTCTTGAATGGTTACAACTCATAAATGATGAACTCTGATAAAAAACACTTCTCATAGTATGATAAGATGATTTATGGTGTTTTCTTTAATGGTTACAACCCTTTTAATGGTTACCACCCATAAATGATGTAATCTTTTCAGAAACACTTCTCATAGTAGGATAATATGCATTGTGGTGTTTTCTTTAATGA
>CAXKVX010003510.1:0-22931 GCA_964058865.1 Eleocharis quinqueflora | reverse complement strand
CAGAATATTATTCATCATAGGTCAGATTAAGCAACAAATCAAGCTACAACGACTAATAGGATATATGCAATATCTAGGATGAAATAGGCATGTAATATAGAATAGGAAAGAGCCAAACGGCTAGTGAGAATTTGTACCTATATATACTTGGTGTATAGAGCATGTAAAATCACAATTCAATAATCAGAAAAGATAGAATTTCTATTCATCAATGCTCTTCAAATAATTTCATGGTATCAGAGCAGGGAAATTCCCGCCTCTAGTGCTACAATCACTGTTGCAGACAACAAGTTTTGCAGGCAGTATCAGAATCTTACAGTGCTCTCAGATGTATCAGCAACGGCTGTCTCAAGTCAGCAACTGACGAGCAACACGTGTTGTTCTGTTGTCATCATAGAGCAAGCAATCCTACCAGTAACTGGTACATACCACGACTCAGCAACCAGAGGCAAGAATGGCAGAAAATGGGTCAGCCTCTACAGAAGATCACACAACATCAAAGCTAACAAGCATCATACTCAATGGTAAAAATTACCTCCCATGGGCCAGAGCAACAACAATAGCCCTCAAGGGCAGAGGTACGTATGCCTATGTCACTGGTACAAAAAAAGAAACTGAAAGACAACCCAGAGGCATGGGAAAAATATGGCAATCAAATTATGACTTCACTTCTCAACTCCATAGAACCACAACTCAGTGAACAGTTTGTTTACCTAGACACCTCAGCAGAAATGTGGCAAACTATCAAACAAAGGTTCGGTAAACAAAATAACTTTGCCCACATTTTCCAAATCAAACAAGATATCACCCAAAATAAGCAAAACCAGAGATCGATAACCCAGTTCTTTGGGGAAATAAAAAAACAATGGGCTGAACTTGACATTCATCAACCAGAGGTAACAGAAGTCGAAAAAATCCGAGAAAGAAAAGAACAAGTTCGTATATTTCAATTCCTTGCAAACCTGGATCCAAGCTTTGAACAGGTCAGGCATGAGATCCTTCTCGGATCCTCTCTCCCTCCCCTTGAAGAGATCGTCTCTCTATTGGAACAAGAGGAGTCAAGAAGAACATCGATGAGTTCAAACACGCACATCGGAGAGAAGGCGAAGAATCACGCCTTTTTCTCCAACAACCAAAACCCTAGCTACTGACCCAACCCTCGGGGAGAGATGCAAGGAGCACACAATCTGGCAAAATGCGACCACTGCAAGAAAGAGGGTCACGATCGAGGCCAGTGTTGGTTTCTCAACCCACACCTTCGCTCGATATGGTGGAAATGCGAGAAAGGGAGCAATGGCGGCGAGAAAGGAGAAAGAGGAAGGGAGAGGAACATATCTCGCGACACAAAGAGAAATGGGCTTTTGGTCGGCAACGGATCGGGTTCTAGGGCAACAATAAATGGACCCGAAGCAGGCCAACAGCAGTAGCCGTTATCACAACCCAATTCTCTACTCTCTCAACAACAGCTAGAACATGTTTTGGCCCAGATTAAAACTCTCTTGGGTAGAAAGATAAATTCACAAGTATTGTATTTAAAATCTGTTTAAATTCATGTAAAAATGGAAAATGGGTTATTTATTCCGGTGCAACAGACCATATGACAGGAAATATTAATCTTTAACAAATATACAATCAATTGGAAATACCCAAACCGTCACTATTGCAAATGGTGCCAAAGTACCAATTGAAAACATAGGAAATACCAAACTATTTTCAAAAGTTATTCCAAATATTTTGCACTTACCAACCTTCAACTCTAATTTAATTTCTGTTAACAAAATTACTAAAGACCTAAATTGCGATGTCATTTTCTCATCTGAAGCTGTGATATTTCAGGACAAATCAACTCGAAAGACGATTGGTGAAGGTCGTTTAGAAAATGGGCTTTATATTTTAGATTTTTCAAATAAAGCATTTCTTGCTAATAATGTAGAACAAAATAAATTGTGGCACTGGAGGGTTGGGCATTCTTCGGATAAGGTTTTGAATAAGTTATTTTCTTTCTCAAATCTAGATATTGGTAATTGTGATATTTGTCAATTATCAAAACAAACTAGATTACCATTTCCATCATCTAATAGTAAAACCTCAAAAATATTTGAACTTATACACTCAGATGTATGGAGTCCAGCACCTATAGAGTCATACAACAGGTTCAAATACTTCGTTATATTTATTGATGACTTTTCACGAACCGCTTGGATTTATCCTCTTAAATCTCTAAATTTCAAGAATTTGCAAACCTGGTTGAAAATCAATATGAAACAACAATCAAAATATTTAGATCTGATAAGGGAACATAATATATTAATAAGAATTTTTTCGATTTTTTGAAACAAAAAGGAAATTTTGCACCAAACAACATGCATTAACACATCAGAACAAAATGGAGTTTCAGAAAGAAAAAATCGTCACATGTTGGAAGTTACTAGATCTATTTTTTTCAATCAAATGTCCCAAAAAGATTTTGGTCTGATGCTATTCTCACTACTGTATATCTTATCAATAGATTATCTAGCTCAATTTTAAACAATAGGAGTCCACTCGAGATTTTAAACAAAAGAAAAATGAACTTATATCATCTACGTATTTTTGGATGTACTTGCTTTGTACATATCAAAAGACAAGATAAGTTAGATAAAAACTCCGTAAAAACTATGTTTATTGGATATTCATCACAAAAGAAATGATATAAGTGTTATGATCCGAATACTAATAAACTATATATCTCAAGAAATGTATCTTTTTTTTTTAAAACGAACCCTTCTATAAAAAGGAAGAAACTTTCACAAGACAAACCGAAAATGAAACTATTTTCCAGAACTATCATTCTTGCAAGGTATCATGACACAAAACCAGTCCAATGAAGAGGAATCATATTTAGAGGACGAAAACCAAGAAAATTTGACTTCAGGGGGAAAAGATCAAGAAAATGCAGAACATACAGATCAAGACAACATAAGACATGCCATTCACCAAGAGGGTTCACATTTAAGGGGGGAAGATCAAGAAAATGCGAACCTCAGAAGGTCAATCCGACCAAAACAACCACCATCAAGGTTGCAGGATTACGTTACATATAATGTAAGTTATCCTATCCAAGATTACATCTCTTATAATAATATTTCTAGTAACCACAAGGTATTGTTGACATCCATATCCAAAGAAATTGAACCAACCAATTTTGAAGAAGCATATGCTAATTCAATATGGTCCAAAGCAATGGTAGAAGACCTTCAAGCTCTTGAAAAAAATAAGACCTGGACTATTATGTCATTACCAAAAGAAAAAAAAAACCCAGTAGGGTGTAAATGGATGTATAAAATTAAATACAACAGTGATGGAACAATAGAGAGACATAAAGCTAGATTAGTTGTAAAAGGCTTCACGCAAACCTATGGTATAGATTACCAAGAAACATTTGCCCCCGTTGCAAAAATGAATACTGTTAAGACATTGCTATCGATAGCTGTGAACTTAGGATGGAAATTGTCACAAATGGATGTCAAGAATGCATTTCTTCAAGGAGACTTAGAGGAAGAAGTGTACATGACTATACCACAAGAATATATAAATAATATTAATCACAACATGGTCTGCAAGTTGAATAAATCAACTTATGGACTTAAGCAATCTCCTCGTGCATGGTACGCAAAACTTAGCCACTCTCTCTTATCTTTAAATTTTTGCAAAAGCACAACATACTCTTCAATGTTTGTTAAACATGCAAATAACGTAACAACCATTGTTCTTGTGTATGTAGATGATATAATCGTTACTGGAAATAATGAGGAAGAAAGTAATAATGTAAAAAGACACCTCAAAGAAAATTTGACATTAAAGATTTAGGAAAACTTAAGTATTTTCTAGGCATTGGAATTGCTCACTCAAGCAAAGGTTTGTTTATTTCTCAAAGAAAATATATCCTTGACCTATTAAAGAAGACATGTAAACTTAGTATAAAACCTGCAAATACTCATATGGATGCTAACAATAAACTTGAACCAAAAAGTCGTGAACCATTGGAGAATATATGACATTACCAAAGATTAGTTGGTAAGCTGATTTACTTAACTGTTATTAGACCAGACATAGCGTTTGCTATTGGTACTGTAAGCCAATTCATGCATGCTCCAAGAATCACTCATCTAGAAGCAGTAAATCGAATCATTAAGTATCTAAAAGGGTCTCCTGGACAAGGGTTATGGATGAAGAAAAACAATACTAATAATATTCTCGCCTATTTTGATGCAAATTGAGCCGAAAATTTTGATCGAAAATCCACCATCGGATACTGCACCTTTGTAGGTGAGAATCTTGTGACATGGAAAAGCATGAAGCAGAATGTGACTGCAAGGTCTAGTGCAGAAGCCGAATACAGAGCAATGGCGTCAACAACCAGTGAACTAATATGGTTGAAACAACTACTACGTGACGTGAAATTATCATGTAGCAGTCCAACGAAAATGTATTGTGATAATCAAGCTGCACGACATATTGCCTCAAATCTAATGTTTCATGAACAGACAAAACACATCGAGGTGGATTGCCACTTCATACGAAAAAGATTCAGACGGGAGAGATTGAGACTTCATTTGTTAGGAGTCACGAGCAGCTAGCCGACATATTCACTAAGGCATTAGATAGAAGAACTTTTCAAAGTATTTTATACAAGTTGAATTCTTTTAACTTGTTCGAATCCAACTTGAGGAGAAGTGTTGAGGAATATATTGAGAAAGAATAATGACCTCATAATATTATTCATCATAGACCAGATTAAACAACAAATCAAGCTACAACGACTAATAGAATATATGCAATATCTAGGATGAAATAAGCATGTAATATAGAATAGAAAAGAGCCAAACGGCTAGTGAAAATGTGTACCTATATATACTTGTGTATAGAGCTGTAAAATCACAATTCAATAATCAGAAAAGATAGAATTTCTATTCATCAATACTCTTCAAATAATTTCAATTAATTGTTTACTCTATAACGACACTGCAATCCTGCAGAATGCTTCTCCGTTGATCAATTTATCTGATATAGAACTTCTTTTGAAGAATAAGTCTTTGAATATAGAGGCTCTTAAGGTACTCTCATCTCCAAATTAGCGGCAGACTAGCCACAATTGTTTGTTTATTTATTGTATCTTGCTAAGATGTTTCCCATGTAATTGTTATGTTCCCAACATTGTTGTTCGATTTTTTTATATTTGAAATCCGAATCGTTGAATATTAACAAAAGCCAAATATAGTTAACAAAACCTTCAATGCTAATTTATTTTCATATTTGCAGAAGGGGAACATCATAGAAAAAACTTATCATTTTTACGAGCATTTAGCTAATAGTAGGTGTCAACTCTTATTCTAACAATTTGTTTTGATTTTTGGGTAGCCGACTAGCCGTGTTCCTACAGTAATATTGTTCAGCTAGGGACAGAGGAGAACATACCTATTTTGACATTGAGTCATTGACGTATGGTCTCTTTTTCTCTCTCTTTTTTGTCTGTGCCTCTCTACCGCAACATAAAATTGTTCATCATTTCTGGTATTGTATTGCAGATGTGAATTGTCATACATTGACCGCTTTAAACCAGGACACCAGGTGAGGGTCCTATATATATATATATATCTCCTCCTTCCCCCAAAGTATGTTAATATCTTAATCAGAGGATTGGTAGAAGGTAAACAGTTAACCGAACCAGAAGCTATGGATTATGCTAATGTTGCTGCCTCCAGGGACCTGTTGTCTACTCGGCTATTAGATTTTTGGTATTTAAAACATAATTGAATTTATGCCTCTACAGTCTACACTGGAGTCTGGAAGGAGACTGCATTCAGTGACATAATTGAATTTAGGGCCGTATATTTGGATTTAAATTCTCAGCCCTAAATTCAGTGACAAATTTGAAGTCACTAAGCAGTCCTTTTCTTTTCTTTTTCTTCCTTTTTCAATGAGGAACTTCACCAGTGCTTTGCATAAGATTTGTTTAAGCCGAAGAAATATTGTTTGAATATAATAACCCTCAAGAAGCATGCCCTAATCCACCTTAGGTTAGTAACAAGGCTACCTGTGAGATTGGATTCAGGCTCAAATCAATAGAAATAGAGAAGGTTTAGTATATCTTCACATGCAGGTTAACCTTCGAGCAGATCACGGTGCAATCCTCCTCCACATCACACCTCAAGTATAGGGCAATATTACCCGGCTCATCCCATTTATGATTTATCTTTCCTAATGGCATAAAATGAAAATTTACATTTCATAGACATCTCTGCCTCGTCTTTCTCAAGTAGGAGGTATAGGAACAACATAAATCTTTCGCTTTAGTATGCGTATCATGATATTTGTAGAAAGCAATTTATGTGAATGATTGTGTTCCCATCACCATCAGTGTCATTCTAGGTTACACTTTTCCTTACTATTATATAAAGCGGGGAGCAAGAGAAAATTGAAGGCAGTTTAAACCCGTCATCAATTTGTTCACCAAAAGATAGAAAACCATATAAAATATCAAAAGATGATAACAGAACTAAAAGGCAGTCGAACAACTGTACCAATTTAGTCTATATAAACTACAAAATATTCAAAGATTTCATGGGATAAGCTAGGGAGTGTTGCCGCACTACATATTGCTGATTTATTTTACCTTTTTTAAAGGAAAAGATGGAGGTGAAGCCCCCAACTTTTATTTCACAGGCTGAACTAGTTTAGAACTCTTGGAGACTTAGACCAACCAAATCCATCAAGATCTATCTAGTAAAGTCAGACTGCTGTCAGCTTAAATAACACTACTCAGCATAGACCAGCCAAAAAACAAGTACATAACAACAGGAACAAAATATGAACCCCTCCAACTCACATTCACAAGAGAACAGAGGAAAAACACAAACATCCAACCATCATTGTCAAGACGAACCAACTGGTGGAGGCGGGCTGAGACTCCTCGACCTATTTCTGCCTCGTCTGCTCGCTGGATAGTCAAATGAGTGAAACTCACCCCTCGACCTACTCCCGTGCCTACTTTTGTATTGACTCGAGTATCGCCCAGAACCGTGCAAGTTGCAAGGGTGCACCGGGCTTCTACTCTGATTCCCATTCCCATTCCCATTCCCATTCCATCCATATACAGGATTCTGATACCACCTAGAGGAGCTCCAGGATTGGCTTCCGTGCCAAGATGGCACAGGGCTCCTGGAACGGATTTGGCACCGTCTTGGCACAGGGCTTGGGGAACGGCTTCTGTACCGTCTTAGCTGAGGGCTCCTGGGTCGATTTCTCTCCCGTCTTGGCACTGGGCTCCTGGATCTTCTCTCTCGTCGCAACAAAGTACTCTGCCTTGCAGTTTCCCTCTTTGACCCCTCCCCCCTTGCTGTGCGAGTGATGTCTGAAGCTTCTTTGATAGATGGATGATATGCATCCCGGGGGTTCCTTGCTAAGAAAGAAGAGTGGAAGACACGGAAATGATGTGGTATACCGGTCAGGGCACATGCATTTGTATTATGCAGTGCAGACAGGCAGTGGTTTTCATTTTGACTCTGAGCCATCATCTGATTAAAAGAAGCATCCCATACGAGTAAAACAAAAACAGAGTAAGTACAGTATAAGTCCCTTTTATAGCATCATAAATAATATTAAAAATCCAACAGTTTAAACATAATCTAAGTGACAAATATAAATTGCACATATATGATAAGGTCTGAATTTAACAAACCTTGACACACAATCAAATCATACTCAAATTTGAATTGAATTTAATAGGGTAGGCTGTCTCCCTACCTACAGAACAAGGTAGACTGTCCCTTTTTATGTTTTACAATATATTTTAAAAACTGTAACAAGGTAGACAGAACAATTAGTTTCTCTGTTCCCAACTGATTGTTCTTTAAGTTCTTAGAGGTTACTTTGGAATGGAGCCCATCTCTGGATACAATTCTGTGAGATCAGCATTCAGCTTTGTTGAAGTTAGAATAAGCACACTACTTCAAACGAAGAAAATATAATAAGCGGGAGTCTTACCCCGTGACACTAAATCAATGCATATAAATTTTGTTATCTAAAAATATACATTGCCCTGGTTGTGTCGGGTATCATTGTTGCAAGTATATCTATTCAATACTTGTGATATTTATTGTCCTTAAAATTGCCCAAATAAAAAATTAAATTGTAGATATGTCATTAATTTCTAAATATGATCTATACCAGAATAGTCGGTGAGTGACTGAGAGGAACATCTTGGATTACTCTTTGTCCTCCCGGGTTTGTCGGTTGTGCATTATAAGACGGTGTTGCGGTCCCTTGTATCATGGGATAAGAGAAAACAACTGCACGCTGGCCAACACTTGTTTGCTGATGAACAATTCCCTAGTTAATTAATAGAAAAGTGTCATCTGAATAACACAAGCAGGGAACAGGAAGAAATACATGCATAGTACAACAGGAAAGTAATCTGTACTTTCAAATGTTTTAGTAAACATGATTTTATATATATGTTTTAATCTACTACCAGTTATTAACTTCTAGAGTAAGATGGTCATATATACAAACCTGGTTTTCTAAAAGATCCAAACCTGGTTTTCTAAGAGTGGCTTGTCCAAGGAATTGTCAGGCACAGACCTGGGAACATTGAGAGCCTAGACAAATAAAATTGAAGAAGTTACATACTTACATGAGCTCCAGAAAAATGAACAAAAGACTGTACAGATTAAAATATATTTTAAATGGGTAAAATTTGGAAGTAATATTACTAACATAATATACCTTGATCCTGGGGAGTGAGCTGCCCTTACACTCGTCTGAGATGTTATTTTCTTCTCTTGTCTCGATTCTAATAAAGCCAGATGGGAACTCAAGACCACCTGGTTGTGGGTCAAAAGGTTCTTTTTCCTGCTTGATTAAAACTTGACCTAATGTACCCGTGCTTGACCTGTACCCGTGCTCGGATCCGCGGATTCCGGATTCACGGATCCACGGATCTATCACGGGTCGGGTTGGCCCCAAATCCTTCAAACCCGTCTAAACCCGTGCCCGACCCGTCCCAAGACTCGCCCGTGCCGACCCGTGGATCCGTGCAAAAATTCAAAAAAATTCAAAAAAAATCAGAAATTTTCGAAAATATATATATATTAAAATAATGTGCAGTTTTAAATTCAAAAAAATAAAAAAATTCGAAAAAAGTTCAAAAATTTGGACGGATCCGACCTGACCCGCCCGGATCCGTGCCCGACCCGTCTAGACCCGCCCGCATCCTACCCGCCCGGGTTTATCACGGGTCGGGTTGAGGGTTTTGGGTTCGGATCCGTGGATCCGCCGTACCCGTGGATTCGCCGTACCCGTGGATCCGTGGATCCGCCGTACCCGTGGATCCGTGGATCCGTGGATCCGCCGTACCCGTGGATCCGGATGGGTCGGATCCACGGGTACCCGACCCGCCCCGTTTTGAGAACCCTAACGGGTATATAACTTATCACTTTTTTGGTTAATTAAAAAATCTTAATCTTAATCTTAACTCAAATATTACAGACCCTACAAAATGTGTTTTTATAAAGTTGCAGATTATATAAAAATATTAATCTTAATACTGACTTTGTTGTAGATGTCCTCGATCAAGTGTGTTATGGACATCATGTTGATTACATCAAATGAAATGATACACGACATGCGCCTTGTGTTGAGATATATCTACTTGATCGCACGTGAGTTACAACATTAAGGTGTTTGGAGGTGATTTTCGACAGGTGCTATCGGTCGTAAGGCCCGATACTCGAGCGCAGATAGTTGATTTTAGCCTATGCATGTCGCCTTTGTGGACCTCCATGAAGAAGATGCGACTAACTCACAATATGAGAGCTCGGTCAGATCCTGGTTTCAACTTTTTTTGTTGCGGATTGGAGATGGAAAAGAGGAAGTAGTGAATCCAAATTTTATACGGATACTTGATGACAAGGTAATTCCTTACACGGATGCCAGCGAGTCAATGGAAAAACTCATCGATGCAATATATCATTCTCTTCATATTGTGAGTGTTTTTTAATTATACAATTTTCGGTGACAAAAAAATAGATATTATGTGGATCTACTTTCATGATTTGTTTATCCATACAAGCAAGATCATCAGAATACATGATTTTTAGGGCGATATTGTCAATAAAAAATTAGTAGTTGACGATATTTATAACAAGATGATCAATAGGTTCCCCGGAGAGAAACATATATACTATAGTTTTGACTCCGTTGAAGATGACTACAATAGCAACTACCCGACATAATTCTTGAATTCTTTGATGTCGGGTGGCCTACCACCTAATTTATTGAAGTTGAAACTAGGATGCTCGATCATACTTTTGCGCAATATCGACCCTACGAATAGACTATGCAATGATACCGGATTGGTTTGTAGAGCATTCTGGAAAGAGAGTTTTCTTGCCTAGAATTTCACTCTGTCAATTAGACAATGATATGTTCTCATTCAAGATGAAGAGAAAACAGTTCTCGATCTGTCTTAGCTTTGCAATGACAATAAATAAAGCGCAAGGAAGATTGTATATATTATATTGTTATGTAGTTGAAAAACAAATACACGCAGAAGATTGTAAAAGCACTTCTCCAAGTAAATATTGTAATGTAACTAAATAACATGAACACATAATATTGAATATGTGTCGAATAATTCACAAAAATATGATAAACGTAGAAATAGTATTTGAGCAACACGCAAGTTAAATGATTTTTTTCGTTCATAATATCTCCCTTTGTTTGGCACGGGTACGATTACTAGTTTGTTTATAAATTGATGTACCCGTATTCATATTTATTATGTATCGTAAAATGATGCGGATATTAACATCTATTTTATTTGAGTTCTGAAATAATATGGATTTCCAGATTAAGTCGAATCAGAAACGGTAGTTGATGATGTAAGGATGTCATTTGCAAAATATGTCAGATATTTAAATCTTTTTATTTGTAAAACTCAATTTCTAATATATTATGGACATCATCTAAAAATATTCATAATTTTATCATTTTGTTTATTTTAAAATACTTATTTTTAATATATATATGTATGTATATTTATTGATAATATAGGTTCAATTATGTTTCATATATATTTGTAAAAAAATTCATATCCTTAATTTAATTATCTGCTCAATTGTATATGTTAGATGAGAATCGATTTTAAATTACATATGTCTAGTATTTGTATTTGTGTTCGTATTTATGTATATGAATATTAGTTCCACATTATACATCCCGAGTTTGAATCTGCTCCATTTACGTTCATTGTAAACCTATATGAAAAATGTAATCAATTCTTTCGTTTTCTTGGATCATTGGTCGTTCAAATCGAGAGTTTCGGGTTTAACACCGATTTTTTAGCAACGAATCTAATAAATTTAATTGTATTGATCGACGTATTGGTCTTTTTTTTGGAAAGGTAGTGTGTATGAATTATTTATTCTGAAAAAAAAATCATTTATTCGGCTTTGCATCCTTTTATTTTTTTTCTTGTTTAAAAAAAAGGTGTACGATATCGACAAATTACTTCTAAATATCCAGAAAGTAAGTGATAATAAGTTGTTGAAATGTTGCACACAAGAATTATTTACAAAAAGTTTCTAAGCACAACACAATGATCTAATACTAGAAATGCATTCAAACAAATCATACAAGTAGCTAATTAGAAGCAAAGAAGATAATACCTTTTGATTAATTTCTAAATTAATCTAGAAGGGATAAGACCTCACCTATAATCTTCCTCCTTGCCACAATGAGATGGTGGTGATGGTGATCTTACTTCACAAGTATAAAGCCTCCAAAGTATCCACTAAAAAAATAAAGAGATGTCAATCAATCTTGACTAGAAGGTTAAATATTAGTAAAGTCTTAATCTTAATTTAACCTTCTTCAGAAGTAAAAAAAAATATATTAGAAGATTTGTTCTCAATACATGAGAGAATAGAAAACACACGAGAAAGAGTGAAGAAGACTATTCCAAAATTTGGCTAAAAAGGAAAGGAGGCGGCTAGGGTTTGTGCAATAAACCACCTTCTTTTATAGCACGATATTAGATCTACATTTAGCATCTCGTGCTATCCTACATGCCAAGTGTGAGTTTTCTTCAAGGCTTGGGCCTAATTAGGGTTCATGCTAGCCCATTATCAATTTCCAGAAAGTCCAAATTTAATTTATATCATATATAAGAGTAAGATTGTCGTGCTTCTAGGCGCATCAAGGGTTTTTGTGTTCTTAACCAAAAAAGCATA
Organism: Eleocharis quinqueflora; assembly: GCA_964058865.1. Taxonomy (NCBI): domain Eukaryota; kingdom Viridiplantae; phylum Streptophyta; class Magnoliopsida; order Poales; family Cyperaceae; genus Eleocharis; species Eleocharis quinqueflora. The sequence continues at coordinate 10,659 of CAXKVX010003510.1, read as the reverse complement.
CTTGAACATCAACTAATTTTGATTTTCATGCTCATTAATTTTTTATATAATAAAATCTTGTGGGATACTAAAATTTTCTATTTTTAGAGTCTATTAATTATTTATTTTGATTTTTTAAGATGGCAACTTTTATGTAAAAAAATATTGATTATTGTATTATTATTTTGATATCATCTTAATATATCTGAAACAAAAACTTCAATAAGAATGATAAATCAAATTAGAAGATAGTAAGTGTGTATTTGAGTTAAGAGAACGAAAGAACTTGTGCTCCTAGGAGCATGATAGTTTTACTCCATATTTAAATATACAAACTTTCTTTTATGTTGAATTAGACTAGGATAATTTTATATCATCTCAAGACATAAATTAATATCATATGAACTGTCAAATTAAATTATAACATTTATAATTAATTTGGACTATATCATATGCATACCTTACATGATGAGTGCAAAATACTTCATAAAAATAAAACGACATATACTGTAGACTTGTATGTCGAATTTCAAAGTGCAAATGATTGATTCAAATCGTTGAGAATGCAATCCATGTAGATACAAGGCCTAATTATAGTCAAATATGGTGCAAAAGCATATACAATTCAATTCAAAACTAGAGCAACCAAGATCTTTCAATTAGTCATTCTAAGCACAATTCAATTTCAAGATAACACAAGATCAAGTCAACTAAGATTGAAAGAGAAACGAGTAAGATAGATTTACACAAGATATAATATGGTTTGGCTGATGAATTGCCTACATCCACGAGAACACCTGATATTACCTCTGGGCCGAATACACTATAACACAAGTGTTTACATGGACTTATCAACAAGTCAAACCACTTGCAATACCTCGCAAGGGTCTACAACATGGATAACCACTTACAATTCCTCTATGGATCAAACAAAAGCAAGAGAACACACACGAACCTCACACTGAAGATGAGAATTAGAGAATTGGCTATCCTAGCAACACTCAAAGCTATAACAATGTCCAATTGAGGTTTTGGATGCTTGATAAAGAAAGCTTAAGTGCTCTTTAATTGCTTGTTAGATTAACTTTTCGAGTGTATTTGATGTTAGATTAACTTTTCGAGTGTTTACAGAATCTTTAACACAATCAAATGAGTACCAATTGGACACTTTTCTTATGATTTAGATGAGGTATTAAAACCAATAAATTGAACTTAATATCGACTTGTGCTCTTTGTTTAACTTCACAATGACTTGGACTATTCTTCTAAGGATTGGATAGATGAACAATCAAGTGAGTAGTTGAAATCCTATGCCTAGATCTTTCGAACTGAAATTTCACTTCTTTTAGCATAGTTTAATTTAGTTTTAATTAAAAATCAACAACAAATCAAATTTGAATCGCTTAGACTAGTGAACTATTTTAGGATTAGAAAACCAAGTTGCCCATGTGGATTCGACACCCCAAGTACTACCTGACTAGATCGTGCACTTGCGACCAAATTAGGTATAATCTAGGTTTATTTTATTAGCAAGATAATTCACATCAGAAATCCTTTTTCAACTCTTCGTTTTGACTCTTGGTGATATGGGGGTATTGTAGGTATAGCTTTGTTTGCTAAAATTTACATTTTGTTTTGGAATGTGTTGAGAAACAAAATGATTGTGCTCATTTTCCGAGTTTGATTTAGAAAATAATTTTGATTTTTTTATTTCATAACACCATCCATCAGATCCTTTGAAATAAGTTTTTTTAGACCAACTATGGTTAAATATATTTTAGGATCAGATTTGAAATATTCTTTGACCTACATTAGTGTTTCTAATGTTGTGTTTATATTGAAATGCATGATTGTGTTTCTTTTCAAATTTAACACTTGTAGGTTTCACACCTTTTGCAATTAATCCATGAATTTGATTTTTATTATCTTTGTGACCCTGGATTTTTGGAATTTAAAATGAGATGGCGGCTTTTTGTATCAAAGACCTAATTTATCAGGCTTTTGTCCCTCAAACAATTTACTTAAATCTATTATAGTGGCACTATTCAATGCATTATAGGATTTCAAAGTCCTATTTTCTCTTTATAGGATTTGCACTACTTTTAACAATCATATTTCTCTTAATTGTGTTTGATAATTATTTTCTAATTTTTCAAATTTTTTATTTTTGACTCGTAATTTTTGAACTTGGACTCAAGCTAAAAAAATTACACTTTAACCACTCAGTTATATCTGAGTGTTCTTATGACAATAGTTGTTCACAAAAACATGTGCATTTTCAATTTCATTTCTTGGTGATATAGATGTTTAATTATCCCTAGTAGTTAAGTTTGAGGTTGAGTGTACCTCATAGCTCGGCTAAAAGAATTGGAGCATTCTACCTCTTCATCTTGCTCCATCGTTTTGTCTTTTAATTTGGATATGTCCACAATCTTGCAACTTCGATCATCTTTCATATTCCTTGAATGAATCATCTATTGTGATACCTTCAAGGCTAGCTCATTATTTATGCTTGCACTCCCAATAACGTGCACACCTTCTACCTCCAATGAGTGCATTTTCTTTTCTTCAGTTAATGTGGATTCGCTTTTATCTTCTCTTATACAGTAATTGTCAACATTAGATTCTACACTCAATAGTTTGGTTCCTTTTTACATTTAATCATAGTCAAAGTGTTTTAGAAGAGTGGTCTACATTTCAAAAGCAATCAAATTTTCATCAAACATTTTGATTATGGACTCATCAACTGAGTAAAGCAAGATATGAACGACATAATCATTATCCTTCTTTTTTTTTTTGGAATTTTTGGTCAAAATAATAGCACCACCTTCACAAGTTGGTACATACCCTTTTTCTATCATATACCAAACCTCAAGTGTTTCTAAATAAATTTTCATTGACATTCTACAATACGAAAATTATAACAATTTTGGTCAAATATTGTAGGTTCCTATATATATTGGAAATGTAATTTTACGCATCTTTGTTTGAAACTAAGTGAGCCTTAGTTAGCAAACTCAAACGCTCTAATATCACTTGTTGAATCCTAGAGGGGTGAATAGGGTTAGACTAGAATTTTAGGGTTCATTTTGTAATTTTGCATAATTCAATTTCTAATGATAGTTCTCAAGGCAATATAATTATATCAATTCAAGTCAACAACAAATGCACTTCTGAAAAAGAGAAATCAAACAATTAATACAGAGAAGTGTGCTTACTGTTTTGGCTTAACTTTATGTTAATTTGCAAAAGCGTATCTATTTAAAGCAATTTAATCATTGTTACTCTCAAAGAGACTAATATGCAATCAACTATTTTTAGGGACTAATTTATAGCTTTTACAATTCAAGCAACTTAAATAATTTAAACTAGAGCAATTCAAGCAACTCCTCAACCAACTAGTTTAGAACAACTGAAGTAAAGAGAATGGTTAAGAAATTGTAAACAAAGCAAGCACACGTGACATCGGGATTTTAACGGAGTTTGAATATTAACCATCATACTCTTCGGCATTCTTGACCCTCCGATGCAGTAAAGAGTTAGAGTCGATACACTAAACACAAGGTTATTGTACAAAGTTGAACATTTCCCTCTTACACACTAAGGATGAGAGATAAGGCTAAATGACCATGGTAGCACAAAGGCAAAAAATAGAATAGTAGAGTTGATCTCTCAAGATAATCTCTCATAAGAATTTCGATATATTTAGAATAAATAATTTTGAGATTTGAAGCAATTAATTTGGCTATTTGGTTTCTTGGTTTTGCTAACAATGGATGTTGCTCAGAGTTTGTAATTTGAAAGAGATGAGAACCGATCAGGAAGGGAGAAGAGCAGCCTTATTTTACAGAGGTGGATATCTAATCTACCGCTGGATAACGTTACAACTTACTGAAGGATGTGTGTTTTGAAAGTTACTTTTTTTAATGAATTATGTATTGTTCATGATTTAAAATGTTATCATACATTTTTGTTCCTTGAGATTAACATGTTATATCTTTAGAAGTGTTCAAGAAGATGCGCTTGATCTTGAACCATAGAACTCTTCAGATGAAAAACATGTAATCTTAAATATGTTCACAATCAAGATAATTAAGGAGGAACATTAATTATCGTATAAGATTGTCATGTCAATTAAAGTACATTGCAGTTCTATAAATGTTGATAAGTGATTATCATTTAATGACATGAATATATAAAATGTTTATTATATATTCAACATGACCTAATTAGATGGAGCATTATATGGATTGTGTTTGTGTCATTAATGTTTCGATAGTGTTTTTGAATCTTAGATATGAGATGTATAGATTTTTCACATGAGAAGTTTATAATGTGATTATTATTTAAAAACTATCTCATGATAGGAATAAAATAGTAATTCATTATTTATGACTTGTGCGAGAGAAATTTATGTATCAATATTATCATTGTACCTCAATTAATTTGAGTTATGATATTACTGGGCCTCTTGATAAAGTGGAATTATATTGCATGCAATATAACTAATGTAGTTATAATTATAATTCACTTGAGAGATCAAGAAAAGAATATAATGCAAAAATGACACGATCCTATTTTGCATATCATTCATAATATCATGCGATAAGGATAGACACAAATTAAATAGATAGAAAAATAATAATTACTATGTGGTTTGGGTGACTATAATGTAATGATAGAACCTCTTATAGTCAATAATATAAAATATTTTATATTATATCCCAAGACGAAATAGATCCTCTGTAAGGTCACACCAAATGAATAGAAACAACCAGTGTTTTGCATTTTATATGATGTATTTCTTTTCAAGATATATGAAATAAAATACATGTGATAAAATGATAAAATAAAAAAATGTCATCATATGACATGCTTAGTCGATAAATAAATTTATGAGAATATGTGAGTATTATTTGATATAATGTTCGAAAAACGTTATAATAATAATATGAATATCACATATAGAATAATATAATTATATTATTGAATTGTAAATTTATTTATTTAAACTCATTGCAAGATATGATTAAAGAGTAACAAGAGAAGGCTATTACATTAGTGTAATTAATTCAAATTAGCACTAAAGGTTGCCCTAGGGTTTGGCTATATAAAGGAATGTGTTTAAGGTGAAAAAATCAATTTTTTTCTCTCTTTTGCTACATTACCGTGAATAGTGCCGCCCCCTCCATCTTCCTCTCTTGTGTGAAGAAAAGAAACCCTCTCTTCTCCTCTTTATCTCTTGCATAGTTTAGCCACCAAATAAACTAGTTTTTCCATTGAAGAATAAAGAGCTAGGTGGTTGGATCTAAGCTTTAAACCATACATCCATCTATCTAAGAGGTGTATTGGTTTGTTGTTTAGCTTCAAGGTGAACCAAGAGGTTGGAAGGTGCTTCCAAACCCGGTGAAGAAGACGACGGTTTTTCCAAGAGATCTAGAAGAGAAACCGACTTCTCTCTACCAAGAGATTTGACAATCTCTTTAGGTATAAATATTTAACCTCTTGTGTAGATGATAAATAAGATTACTAGTTATTTATTTGATGCACATGAGGTGCTTGATGAAATGTTTATGTGTAGTTTGCTTGCTATTGTCATAAAATAAGGTAGATCTTGTGTATTGAGTCACATGGAGGAGAAATTTTTTAATTTTCTACCTCTTGAACTTACACATGAAATCCCAACAGTGGTATCAGAGCTTAGGCTTGTTTTATGACAATAATACTATTTAATTAGTGCTAAGTTAAGTGCACAAGTGTTTAGTTAACTATCTCTCAAGTTTCTACTTCATAAATCTGTCATTTTAAGTTCTTATGAGTTTTAATCACTTTGGTACTATTTGAATCATGAATTTTTATGAATCCAAAAATTCCTACATTGGTTTATAATGTGTGGATGAAGATTCTAAAATAAAACAAGGAGTTTAGACCGTTTTATTAAGACAAACAAAAATAACAAAAACGGGTACAGTGCTGGAATTTCTGTGTCCAGTTTTCTGTTTTCGTTGAGATTCAAAATTACATATCTCGAATTTGGATGAAGGGATATTTGCATTTAACCTATCACTGGAAAGGTGATGAAGTGTAGTTTCCAGAAAACTATATTGTGCAATACAAAAATATTACGAAATTTTATGAAATTATTAATATACAGAGGTGACTACAATCTGTTTTTCAGATCTGAAACTCTGAATTCAAATGTAATTTTCTCACAAATGGTTAAACAAATTCCAGTTTTATTTTTATCTTTAGAAAGATGCTTAAGTCTAGTTTTCAGAAATATTTAAATTGTAATTTAATTCAAAACACACAATTTATAGCATAGAAAACATTGACAAGTGCGCACCAGATCGAAACTGGAAACTGTTTTTGAAATCTGTTTTTATATTTAGAATTATTGCACAAAGGGTTATTTTGCAATATCTATTGTATTATAACTCATCCAAGTAATATTAAAAATGAGTAATGTTAAAAGTGGTGTGAAACTAAAATCTTATTAGCTACAATAATAATTTATGTTTTCTAAAAGTTTCATATAAATTTCAAACGCTTGAAATATATGAATATTAGAAGACATTAAGAATTCGTGAGTAGAGCATATGAAATGACATTTAAGTGATAGATACATATTAAAATCAATTTTTGGGATTTAAAATGATTTAGATGGATTAAGAACTTGAGAGATATAGGCTTAACTAAATAAGATTGAATAGTGTGGTAATACTACACATGCATGCTAACTTTGTTTTGTAGGAGGATTGTGGGTTTGTATGGCTCAAGATTTTAATGTCTTGTGTGTTGTAATGAATGATGTGTGAATGATTGTAATACGGCCCAAAGTGTCATTAATATTAAATTATGGCAAATATGTTAAGTTGCCATTCATGTATTAAATTATTCATGGCTTGCATGCCACTTAGTAACTTAGTATTTGGGGATTCTAAATGTTATTTCTATTTTATTTTAGAATACTATAAAAGATAGAATGAGAATTGGGTGGGTGTTTGTAGCTTAGAAATGTATCTTTCATGAGGTGATTGGTGGAGCTACAAGAATGCAAGCGGGAGCCATACAACCCACAAATATTATGAATATATGAGATAATTGAAATGCTTAGGAGAAGTACGGTTGTTTGAATACATGACCTACCAAACTTATCAAAGTCATCATATATTTGTCATGTCCGTGAAAAATTTAAGAATATCTTTCCTTCTCATTTTATCCACTTTAAGCTAGTAATTAGGAATAAGCATGAGTGTGATCTTAATTACTTGAAATTGTGGAACTTACATAAGTTCGTCATTAGGCCATAAATGAGTGGGAGTTGTGTGAGGCACATCTTTTCCTTATTATGTGGGAATGATTATTTATGTTTGTTGTCCAATAAAATGAGTTTCTTATAACAAATCACCAAGATCTAGGCTTGGATTTTGGAAAAGAGAATTTTATTAAGAAATTGGATTATTATTTCTTAAAGAAAACAACAAGAATCATAAGGTTTAAGTTTTGCTTAAAAGTTATGATTGGTAAATGATACCTACCTAAACAAATATTTAGATGAGTCTATTTATTTGAAAATGATCTTGTGTGACTAACAAAAATGGACAGCTTTAAATATTTATGTTAGTACAAATTTTATTTTATTCATGAACATTAACACATACCCTTAAATGAATTTTGTAGCTATGTCTACACTTCCTAATTTTCTGCGTTCTATGATCGAAAAACACCCCCTTGCTAATGATGGGTCAAACTATTCTGATTGGATTCTCAAATTGAACATCGTGTTGCGCTTAGAGGATCTCTTACATATACTGAACAACGATTGCCCAGTTGAAAAGGATCTAGGTAAGCCAACTGATGAAGAAAAGGAGATCCAAAAGAAATGGAAAGAGCAGGAACGAATTGTGCAAACTCTGATCTTGGCCACTCTTGGCGATCAGTTGCAAAGAAAGTTTCTAGACACTCCAGCCATGGAAATTATGGTTCAATTGGAGAAGATGTTCACTGATAGTGCTCGTAAGGAGCGTTATAAGACCACCATCGCACTCACAAGGTGTAAGATGTTGGAGGGTGACTCTGTCTCAATGCACTTTCTTAGAGTGCAGGGCCATCTGGAGAAATTGGAGAAGTTGAATTCTCCGATGCCCGAAGACATTGCTGAGGATATCATTCTTGGGTCTCTTCCATATTCCTACAAGGATTTTATCATGCATTATCACATGTGTGAGAAGAAGATGACTTTGAATGAACTTCATAATGCCCTCAAGACTGCTGAGGTTGACATGGGAAAGACAAAGGAAAAATCTGTCTTAGCCGTCGCATCAAGTAGCAAGAAGATTGCCAAGAATAAAGACAAGGCAAAGAGCAAGACAAGTAAGGCGCATCCCTCAACCAAGGGCAAAAGTGGAGGAGCTCAAGTGAGCACCTCCAAGGGAAGCAAGAAGAAAAACTCTCCAAGTTCTGACACTGAGGGCTTTCATTGTCACGAGAAGGGACACTTCAAAATGAATTGTCCCAAGTATAAGCGTGACTTGGATGAAGGCAAGGTTGAGCGCAAGTGCCCCAAAGATATACTTGTTATTGAATTAAATTTAAATTTAGCCACAACTATCCAAGATAGGGTAATCGATACCTGATCATGTGCTCACTTAGTTTTTAATGTGCAGGCACTAAAGGATAGGAGATCGCTCTCGAAAGGAGAGGTTGTTTTGAAGGTTGGAAATGGTGCGAGTATTTCTGCAGTAGCAGTTGGCACCCTCGACCTTCACTTATCTAGTGGTTTATGTTTAAGTTTAAGAGATGTCTATCATGTTCCTTCTGTATTTCGAAACATTATTTCTGTGTCATGTTTGGATACAGATGGCTTTTGTTTTGTAATAGATAACTCCCGTATGGTTATTTCGAAGGATGGTTTATTTTATGCAAATGCTTTCATTTCAAATGGATTATATTTGCTTGATTTGGTTAATGATAGACATGTGTTGAACATCAATAACAAGAGACTCAAGATATCTCATACAAACGAGACACTTTTGTGGCACTATAGCCTTGGTCACATAAATGAGAAACGCATAAAGAAATTGCAGCAAGCTAATCTTCTAGATTCTCTTGATAGTAAAGCAATTGGAACATGTGAGTCTTGTTTATCTGGAAATATGACTAAATCACCATTCAAGAAGAAAGGTGCAAGAGCGAATGGCTTAGGTACAATTGATTCATATGATGATGGAAATTATACACAAGAAGGTGCAAGAATTGAGAAATTTGTGCAAGGAAGAGATACTCAATGAAGAAGGTGTTGAATAACCTCATGGTGATAGAATTGAGAAAGAGTCAAATGCACTGAATAAAGAACCTCAAGAGAGTTAGAATACAACGATGAAGAAGAAAACTTGCTAAATGAGGAGATTCAAATGGATGATGTCTCACCAATTCAACCGGAGTATCAAGCACCCGAACTGCTTAGGAAGGTTAATTCTCACCATTTAGACAATGTTATAGGTGACTCAAGAATTGGTGTCACAACTCATTCTAGGTTGAACTGAATGGTATCTCATTGTGTTTTTGTATCACAACTTGAACCCACACATTTTAAAGAAGTCAATCAAGATCCCAAATGGATTCTTGCTATGCAAGAAGAACTTATCCAATTTGAAAAAAACAAAGTATGAACCTTAGTACCAAAATCTTCAAACCGGTCCATCATTGTCACAAAATGAGTTTATAGAAAAAATGATGAGTTTGGTAACATTGTTAGAAACAAGGCACATCTTGTTGTAAAAGGGTATACTCAACAAGAGGATATTGATTATGATGAGATATTTTTACCCGTGGCACGTTTAGAGTCAATAAGAATGCTTATTGCTTATGCTTCTCATATGAAGTTTGTGTTATATAAAATGGATGTTAAAAGTGCATTTTTAAATGAGCTTATTAATGAAGAAGTTTATGTTTCCCAGCCAAAAGATTTTGAATACCCCACTCTCACTAATCATGTCTACAAACTTCATGAAGCTTTGTATGGTCTAAAACAAGCCCCTAGAGCATGGTACGATAGGTTTAAGTACATTTTTATTGAATAATATTTTGTTAGTGCAAATTTATGTGGATGATATTATTTTTGAGTCTACTAATGCTTTGCTTGCGGAGAATTTTTCTAAGCTCATGAATAGAGAATTCGAAATGTCCATGATGGGAGAGCTCAATTTTTTCCTCGGATTACAAATCAAGCAAAATGATGAAGGATTTTTTATAAACCAATCGAAATATGCTAAGGAGCTCATCAAGAGATTTGGATTTGAAGATAGCAAAGCAATGAATACACCTATGACAACCAACACGCGCTTTGCAGTTGATGAAAGTGAGAAATCGGTCGACATCTCACAATATAGAGTCATAATTGGAGTTCTTCTCTACCTTACCGCAAGCCGACCGGATATTATGTTTGATGTGTGTCTATGTGCGAGGTTTCAAGCTTGTCCAAAGAAATTCCACATGATTTTCGTCAAAAGAATCTTGCGCTATGTTAAAGATACACTTAATCTCGGTATTTGTAATGGGCGAATCACTAAGTTAGATCTAATTGAATATACCGACGTCGACTTTGCCGATGATCATACATAGATAGAAAAAGTAATAGTGGAGCATGTCAATTCTTAGGTGAGTCTTTAGTATCTT
>CAXKVX010003509.1:0-43527 GCA_964058865.1 Eleocharis quinqueflora | reverse complement strand
AGAAAAGAAACTCTTCTCGTAGTAAGATATGATGCTTTGTAGATTGTTGGTGAAAGTTTACCACTCATAAATTAATTACTCTGATCAGAAACACTTCTCATAGTAGGATATGATGCATTGTGGTGTTTTCTTTATTGGTTTCCACCTGTAAGTGAAGTACTCTAATCAGAATCACTCATAAATTATGAACCACACATGAAACACTTAGAGTGGTACCCTAAGCTCCTTTATTGTGTTTTTGTGAATCGTTACAATAATTAAATGTGATACTCTGATGAGAAATACTTCTGATAGTAGAATATGATGCATTGTGGTGTTTTCTTTAATTGTTATCATCCGTAAATAAAGTACTCAGATAAGAAAAACTTCTCGTAATAAGGTAAGATGCTCTGTGGTGTTTTTTTTATTGATTACCACCAATAAAGAAGTACTCTAATCAGATTCACTCATAAATTAAGAACCGCACAATGAACACTTAGAGTCGTATTCTATGCTTCTTTGTTGTGTTTTTGTGAATGGATACAACACTTCATTGTACTCGGAGAAGAAACACCTCTCATAATAGGATATGATGCTGTGTCGTGTTTTCTTTAATGGTTAGCACACATAAATGTAGTACTCTAATCAGAATCACTCATAAATTAAGTACCGGACATGAACAATTTAGTGGGGGTACTCTATGCTTCTTTGTTATGTTTTTGTTAATGGTTAAAACACTTAAATGCTGTACTCTGATCAGAAACACTTCCCATAGTAGGATATGATGCTTTGTGGTGTTTTCTTTAATGATTACCACCCGTAAATGAAGTACTCTAATCAGAATCACTCATAAATTAAGTACCGCACATTAAACACTTAGAGTCTTATTCTATGCTTCTTTATTGTGTTTTTGTGAATGGATACAACACTTAAATGAAGTACTCGGAGAAGAAACTCTTCTTGTAGTAAGATATAATGCTTTGTAGAGTTTTCTTGAAAGGTTACACTTCATAAATGAAGTACTCTGATCAGAAACAACTCTCATAATAGGATATGATGTTGTGTCGTGTTTTCTTTAATGGTTAGCACACAAAAATGAAGTACTCTAATCAGAATCACTCATAAATTAAGTACCGGACATGAAACATTTAGTGGGGGTACTCTATGCTTCTTTGTTATGTTTTTGTTAATGGTTAAAACACTTAAATGATGTACTCTGATCAGAAACACTTCTCATAGTAGGATATGTTGCTTTGTGGTGTTTTCTTTAAAGATTACCACCCGTAAATGAGGTACTCAGATAACAAACACTTCTGATAGTAGGGTATGATGCATTGTGGTGTTTTCTTTAATGGTTATTACACATAAATGACGTACTCTAATAAAAATCACTCATAATTAAGTATCGGATATGAAACACTTAGAAGGGTACTCTATGCTTCTTTGTGGTGTGTTAGTGAATGGTTACAACACTTAAATTAGGTACTCTTATCAGAAACACTTCTCATAGTAGGATATGATGCTTTGTTGTGTTTTCTTTCATGATTAGCACCCATAAATTAAGTACTCTGATCAATATCCCTCATAAATTTAGTACATGATATGAAACACTTAGAGTGGTACTCTATGCTTCTGTGTTGTTATTTAGTGAACGGTATCAACACTTAAATGATGTACTCGGAGAAGAAATTCTTCTGGTAGTAAGATATGGTGGTTTGGAGAGTTTTCTTGAAATGTTACCACTCATAAATGAAGTACTCTGATCAGAAAAACTCCTCATAGGAAGATATGATGCTTTGTGGTATTTTCTTTAATGGTTACCACTCGTAAATGAAATACTCTAATCAGAATAACGCATAAATTAAGTACCGCACATGAAAGACTTAGAGTCATATTCTATGCTTCTTTATTGTGTTTTTGTGAATGGATGCAACACTTAAATGAAGTCCAAGGAGAAGAAATTCTTCTCGTAGTAAGATATGAGGCTTTGTAGAGTTTTCTTGAAAGGTTATCACTCATAAATGAAGTACTATGATCAGAAACACCTCTAATAAAAGGATATGATGCTTTGTCGTATTTTCTTTAATGGTTAGCACACATAAATGAAGTACTCTAATCAGATTCAGTTATAAATTAAGTACCGGACATTAAGCACTTAGAATGGTACTAAATGCTTCTTTTTTGTGTTTTAGTGAATTGTTACAACACTTAAATGAGGTACCCTGATCAGAAACACTTCTCATAATAGGATATGATGCTCTTTGGTGTTTTCCTTAAGGATTACCACACATAAATGAAGTACTCTAATCAGAATCAGTCATAAATTAAGTACCGCACATGAAACACTTAGAGGGTTACTCTACGCTTCTTTGTTTTAGTGTATGATTACAACACTTAAATGAGGTACCATGATCATAAACACATCTCATAGTATGATATGATGCTTTGTGTTGTTTTCTTTAATGGTTACTACCCGTAAATGAAGTACTCTAATCAGAATCACTCATAAATGAAGTACCGCACAAGAAACACTTAGAGAGGTACTCTATATTTCTTTGTTGTGTTTTAGTGAATGGTTACAACACTTAAATGAGGTACCATAATCAGAAACACTTCTCATTGTAGGATATAATGCTTTGTGGTGTTTTCTTCAATGGTTACCACCCGTAAATTAAGTACTCTAATCAGAATCACTCATCATTAAGTACCGGATATGAAACACTTAGAAGGGTACTCTATGCTTCTTTGTGGTGTGTTAGTGAATGGATACAACACTTAAATTAGGTACTCTTATCAAAAACACTTCTCATAGTAGGATATAATGCTTTGTGGTGTTTTCTTTCATGATTAGCACCTATAAATGAAGTACTCCGATCAATATCCCTCATTAATTAAGTACATGATGTGAAACACTTAGAGTGGTACTCTATGCTTCTTCGTTGTGTTTTAGTGAATGGTTACAACACTTAATGAAGTACACGGAGAAGAAATTCTTCTCGTAGTAAGATATGATGCTTTGGAGAGTTTTCTTGAAATGTTACCACTCATAAATGAAGTACTCTGATCAGAAATACATCTCATAATAGGATATGATGCTTTGTGGTATTTTTTTTATGGTTACCACCCGTAAATGAAGTACTCTAATCAGAATCACTCATAAATTAAGTACCACACATGAAACACTTAGAGTCATATTTTATGCTTCTTTATTGTGTTTTTGTGAATGGATGCAACACTTAAATGAAGTCTAAGGAGAAGAAACTCTTCTCGTAGTAAGATATGAGACTTTGTAAAGTTTTCTTGAAAGGTTATCACTTATAAATGAAGTACTCTGATCAGAAACACCTTTATTAATAGGATATGATGATTTTTCGTGTTTTCTTTAATGGTTAGCACACATAAATGAAGTACTCTAATCAGATTCAGTTATAAATTAAGTACCGGACATTAAACACTTAGAATGGTACTAAATGCTTATTTTTTGTGTTATAGTGAATGGTTACAACACTTAAATGAGGTACCCTGATAAGAAACACTTCTCATAATAGGATATGATGCTTTGTGGTGTTTTCCTTAAGGATTACCACACATAAATTAAGTACTCTAATCAGAATCAGTCATAAATTAAGTACCACGCATGAAACACTTAGAGTGGTACTATATGTTTCTTTGTTGTGTTTTAGTGTATGATTACAACACTTAAATGAGGTACCCTGATCAGAAACACTTCTCATAGTAGGATATGATGCTTTGTGGTGTATTCTTTAATGATTACCACACATAAATGAAGTACTCTAATCAGAATCAGTCATAAAGTAAGTACCGCACCTGAAACACATAGAGGGGTACTCTATGCTTCTTTATTTTGTTTTAGTGAATGGTTGCAACACTTAAATTAAGTACCCTGATCAGAAACACTTTTCTTAGTAGGATATGATGCTTTGTGGTGTTTTCTTTATTGATTACCACCCGTAAATGAAGTACTCTATTCAGAATCACTCATAAATGAAGTACCACACATGAGACACTTAGAGGGGTACTCTATTCTTCTTTCTTGTGTTTTAGTGAATGGTTACAACACTTAAATGAGGTACCCCGATCAGAAACACTTCTCATAATAGGATATGATGCTTTGTGGTGTTTTCTTTATTGATTACCACCCGTAAATGAAGTACTCTAATCAGAATCACTCATAAATTAAGTACCGCACATGAAAAACTTAGAGTCGTATTCTATGCTTCCTTATTGTGTTTTTGTGATTGGATACAACACTTAAATGAAGTACTCGGAGATGAAACTCTTCTCGTAGTAAGATATGATGATTTGTAGAGTTTTCTTGAAATTTACCACTCATAAATGAAGTACTCTAATCAGAAACACTACTCATAGTAGGATATGATGCTTTGTGATGTTTTCTTTATTGGTTACCTCCCATAAATTAAGTACTCTAGTCAGAATCACTCAAAAATTAAGTACCGGACATGAAGCACTTAGAGTGCTACTCTATGCTTCTTTATTGTGTTTTTGTGAATGCATACAACACTTAAATGATGTAATCGGAGAAGAAACTATTCTCGTAGTAAGATATGATGCTTTGTAGAGTGTTGGTGAAAGGTACCACTCATAAAAGAATTACTCTGATCTTAAACACTTCCTCATAGTATGATATGAATCTTTGTGTTGTTTTCTTTAATAGTTAGCACACATAAATGAAGTACTCTAATCAGAATCACTAATAATTAAGTATCGGATATGAAACACTTAGAATGGTACTCTATGCTTCTTTGTGGTGTGTCAGTGAATGGTTACAACACTTAAATTAGGTACTCTTATCAGAAACACTTCTCATAGTAGGATATAATGCTTTGTGGTGTTTTTTTTCATTATTAGCACCTATAAATTTAGTACTCTGATCAATATCCCTCATAAATTAAGTACGTGATATGAAACACTTAGAGTGGTACTCTATGCTTCTTCGTTGTGTTTTAGTGAATGGTTTCAACACTTAAATGAGGTACCCTGATCAGAAACACTTCTCAAAGTAAGATATGATGCTTTGTGGTGTTTTTCTTTAGTGATTACCACACTTAAATGAAGTACCCTAATCAAAATCAGTCATAAATTAAGTACCACACATGAAACATTTAGAGGGTACCCTATGCTTCTTTGTTGTGTTTTAGAGAATGGTCAGAAACACCTCATAAATGCTTCTTTATTGTGAATGCTTCTTTCTTGAAAGGTTACACTTCATAAATGAAGTATTCTGATCAGAAACACCTCTCATAATATGATATGATGCTGTGTCGTGTTTTTTTTAATGGTTAGCACACATAAATGAAGTACTCTATTCAGTACCAGACATGAAACATTTAGTGGGGTACTCTATGCTTCTTTGTTATGTTTTTGTTAATGGTTAAAACACGTAAATGATGTAATATGATCAGAAACACTTCTCATAGTAGGATATGATGCTTTGTGGTGTTTTCTTTAAAGATTACCACCCGTAAATGAGGTACTCAGATAAGAAATAGTTCTCGTAGTAGGGTGTGATGCTTTGTGGTGTTTTCTTTAATGGTTACCACCCGTAAATGAAGTACTCTAATCAGAATCACTCATAATTAAGTATCGAATGTGAAACACTTAGAAGGGTACTCTGTGCTTCTTTGTGGTGTGTTAGTGAATGATTACAACACTTAAATTAGGTATCCTTGTGAGAAACACTTCTCATAGTAGGATATAATGCTTTGTGGTGTTTTCTTTCATGATTAGCACCAATAAATGAAGTACTCTAATCAGAATCACTCATAAATTAATTACCGCACATGAAACATTTAGAGTCGTATTCTATGGTTCTTTATTGTGTTTTTGTGAATGGATACAACACTTAAATGAAGTACTCGGAGATGAAACTCTTCTCGTAGTAAGATATGATGCTTTGTAGAGTTTTCTTGAAATGTTACCACTCATAAATGAAGTACTCTGATCAGAATCTGTCATAAATTAAGTAACACACACGAAACACAAAGAGGGGGTACTCTATGCTTCTTTATTGTATTTTAGTGAATGGTTACAACACTTAAATGAGGTACCCTGATAAGAAACACTTCCCGTAATAAGGTATGATGCTTTGTGGTATTTTCTTTAATTATTACCACCCGTAAATGAAGTACTCTAATCAGAATCACTCGTAAATTAAGTACCGCACATTAAATTCTTAGAGTCGTATTCTATGCTTCTTTATTGTGTTTTTGTGAATGGATACAACACTTAAATGAAGTACTCGGAGATGAAACTCTTCTCGTAATAAGATATGATGCTTTGTAGAGTTTTCTTGAAATGTTACCACTCATAAATGAAGTACTCTGATCAGAATCTGTCATAAATTAAGTACCACACACGAAACACAAAGAGGGGTACTCTATGCTTCTTTATTGTGTTTTAGTGAACGGATGCAATACTTAAATGAAGTCCTTGGAGAAGAAACTCTTCTCGTAGTAAGATATGATGCTTTTTAGAGTTTTCTTGAAAGGTTATCACTCATAAATGAAGTACTCTGATCAAAATAACTCATATATGAAGTACCGCACATGAAACACTTAGAGAGGTACTCTTTGCGTCTTTGTTGTGTTTTAGTGAATGGTTACAACACTTAAATGAGGTACCCTGATAAGAAACACTTCTCGTAGTAGAGTATGATGCTTTGTGGTATTTTCTTTAATGTTTACCACCCGTAAATTAAGTACTCTAATCAAAATCACTCATAATTAAGTATCGGATATGAAACACTTAGAAGGGTACTCTATGCTTCTTTGTGGAATGTAAGTGAATCGTTACAACACTTAAATTAGGTACTCTTATCAGAAACACTTCTCATAGTAGGATATAATGTTTTGTGGTGTTTCTTTCATGATTACCACCTATAAATGAAGTACTCTTATCAAAATCCCTCGTAAATTAAGTACAGGATATGAAACACTTAGAGTGGTACTCTACGCTTCTTTGTTGTGTTTTAGTGAATGGTTACAACACTTAAATGAAGTAGTCGGAGGAGAAACTCTTCTCGTAGTAAGATATGATGTTTTGGAGAGTTTTCTTGAAATATTACCACTCATAAATGAAGTACTCCGATCAGAAACCTCATAGTAGGATATGATGCTTTGTGGTGTTTTCTTTAACCACCCGTAAATGAAGTACTCTAATAAGAATCACTCATAAATGTTGTACCGCAAATGAAACACTTAGAGAGGTACTCTATGCTTCTTTGTTGTATTTTAGTGAATGGATGCAATACTTAAATGAAGTCCTCGGAGAAGAAACTCTTCTCGTAGTAAGATATGATGCCTTTTAGAGTTTTCTTGAAAGGTTATCACTCATAAATGAAGTACTCTGATCAGAAAAACCTCTAATAATAAGATATTATGATTTGTGGTGTTTTCTTTAACGATTACCACACATAAATGAAGTGCTCTAATCAGAATCAGGCATAAATTGAGTACCGCACATGAAACACTTAGAGGGGTACTCTATGCTTCTTTGTTGTGTTTTAGTGAATGGCTACAAAACTTAAAAGAATTACCCTGATCAGAAACACTTCTCTTAGTAGGATATGATGCTTTGTGGTGTTTTCTTTAATTATTACCACCCGTAAATGAAGTACTCTAATCAGAATCACTCGTAAATTAAGTACCGCACAAGAAATTCTTAGAGTCGTATTCTATGCTTCTTTATTGTGTTTTTGTGAATGGATACAACACTTAAATGAAGTACTTGGAGATAAAACTCTTCTCGTAATAAGATATGATGCTTTGTAGAGTTTTCTTGAAATGTTACCACTCATAAATGAAGTACTCTGATCAGAATCTGTCATAAATTAAGTACCACACACGAAACACAAAGAGGGGTACTATGTGCTTCTTTATTGTGTTTTAGTGAACAGATGCAATACTTAAATGAAGTCCTTGGAGAAGAAACTCTTCTCGTAGTAAGATATGATGCTTTTTAGGGTTTTCTTGAAAGGTTATCACTCATAAATGAAGTACTCTGATCAAAATAACTCATATATGAAGTACCGCACATGAAACACTTAGAGAGGTACTCTTTGCGTCTTTGTTGTGTTTTAGTGAATGGTTACAACACTTAAATGAGGTACCCTGATAAGAAACACTTCTCGTAGTAGGGTATGATGCTTTGTGGTATTTTCTTTAATGTTTACCACCCGTAAATTAAGTACTCTAATCAGAATCACTCATAATTAAGTATCGGATATGAAACACTTAGAAGGGTACTCTATGCTTCTTTGTGGAATGTATGTGAATCGTTACAACACTTAAATTAGGTACTCTTATCAGAAACACTTCTCATAGTAGGATATAATGCTTTGTGGTGTTTCTTTCATGATTACCACCTATAAATGAAGTACTCTTATCAAAATCCCTCGTAAATTAAGTACAGGATATGAAACACTTAGAGTGGTACTCTACGCTTCTTTGTTGTGTTTTAGTGAATGGTTACAACACTTAAATGAAGTATTCGGAGAAGAAATTCTTCTCGTAGTAAGATATGATGTTTTGGAGAGTTTTCTTGAAATATTACCACTCATAAATGAAGTACTCCGATCAGAAACCTCATAGTAGGATATGATGCTTTGTGGTGTTTTCTTTAACCATCCGTAAATGAAGTACTCTAATAAGAATCACTCATAAATGTTGTACCGCACATGAAACACTTAGAGAGGTACTCTATGCTTCTTTGTTGTGTTTTAGTGAATGGATGCAATACTTAAATGAAGTCCTCGGAGAAGAAACTCTTCTCGTAGTAAGATATGATGCTTTTTAGAGTTTTCTTGAAAGGTTATCACTCATAAATGAAGTACTCTGATCAGAAATACCTCTAATAATAGGATATGATGATTTGTGGTGTTTTCTTTAACGATTACCACACATAAATGAAGTGCTCTAATCAGAATCAGGCATAAATTGAGTACCGCACATGAAACACTTAGAGGGTACTCTATGCTTCTTTGTTGTGTTTTAGTGAATGGCTACAAATCTTAAAAGAAGTACCCTGATCAGAAACACTTCTCTTAGTAGGATATGATGCTTTGTGGTGTTTTCTTTAATTATTACCACCCGTAAATGAAGTACTCTAATCAGAATCACTCGTAAATTAAGTACCGCACATGAAATTCTTAGAGTCGTATTCTATGCTTCTTTATTGTGTTTTTGTGAATGGATACAACACTTAAATGAAGTACTCGGAGATTAAACTCTTCTCGTAATAAGATATGATGCTTTGTAGAGTTTTCTTGAAATGTTACCACTCATAAATGAAGTACTCTGATCAGAATCTGTCATAAATTAAGTACCACACACGAAACACAAAGAAGGGTACTCTATGCTTCTTTATTGTGTTTTTGTGAATGGATGCAACACTTAATATATGTCCAAGGAGAGGAAACTCTTCTCGTAGTAATAATGAGGCTTTGTAGAGTTTTCTTGAAAGTTTATCACTCATAAATGAAGTACTGATCAGAAACACCTCTAATAATATGATATGATGCTTTGTCGTGTTTTCTTTAATGGTTAGCACACATAAATGAAGTACTCTAATCAGATTCAGTTATAAATTAAGTACCGGACATTAAGCACTTAGAATGGTACTAAATGCTTCTCTTTTGCGTTTTAGTGAATGGTTACAACACTTAAATGAGGTACCCGAATCAGAAACACTTCTCTTAATAGGATATGATGCTTTGTGGAGTTTTCCTTAAGGATTACCACACATAAATGAAGTACTCTAATCAGAATCAGTCATAAATTAAGTACCACGCATGAAACACTTAGAGTGGTACTATATGTTTCTTTGTTGTGTTTTAGTGTATGATTACAACACTTAAATGAGGTACCCTGATAAGAAACACTTCTCATAATAGGATATGATGCTTTGTGGTGTATTCTTTAATGGCTACCACCCGTAAATGAAGTACTCTAACCAGAATCACTCATAAACCGCACATGAAACACTTAGAGACGTACTCTATGCTTCTTTGTTGTGTTTTAGTGAATGGTCAGAAACACCTCATAAATGCTTCTTTGTTGTGAATGCTTCTTTCTTGAACGGTTACACTTCATAAATGAAGTACTCTGATCAAAAACACCTCTCATAATATGATATGATGTTGTGTCGTGTTTTCTTTAATGGTTAGCACACATAAATGAAGTACTCTAATCAGTACCAGACATGAAACATTTAGTGGGGTATTTTATGCTTCTTTGTTATGTTTTTGTTAATGATTAAAACACGTAAATGATGTAATATGATCAGAAACACTTCTCATAGTAGGATATGATGGTTTGTGGTGTTTTCTTTAAAGATTACCATCCGTAAATGAGGTACTCAGATAAGAAATAGTTCTCGTAGTAGGGTGTGATGCTTTGTGGTGTTTTATTTAATTGTTACCACCCGTAAATGAAGTACTCTAATCAGAATCAGTCATAATTAAGTATCGGATGTGAAACACTTAGAAGGGTACTCTGTGCTTCTTTGTGGTGTGTTAGTAAATGGTTACAAACTTAAATTAGGTATTCTTATCAGAAACACTTCTCATAGTATGATATAATGTTTTGTGGTGTTTTCTTTCATGATTAGCACCTATAAATGAAGTACTCTTATCAAAATCCCTCGTAAATTAAGTACAGTATATGAAACACTTAGAGTGGTACTCTACGTTTCTTTGTTGTGTTTTAGTGAATGGTTACAACACTTAAATGAAGTATTCGAAGAAGAAACTCTTCTCGTAGTAAGATATGATGTTTTGGAGAGTTTTCTTGAAATATTACCACTCATAAATGAAGTACTCCGATCAGAAACACTACTCATAGTAGGATATGATGCTTTGTGGTGTTTTCTTTAATGATTACCACCCGTAAATGAAGTACTCTAATCCGAATCACTCATAAATGAAGTACCGCACATGAAACACTTAGAGAGGTACTCTATGCTTCTTTGTTGTGTTTTAGTGAATGATTACAATACTTAAATGAGGTACCCTGATCAGAAACACTTCTCATAGTAGGATATGATGCTTTGTGGTGTATTCTTTAATGGCTACCACCCGTAAATGAAGTACTCTAACCAGAATCACTCATAAATGAAGTACCGCACATGAAACACTTAGAGAGGTACTCTATGTTTCTTTGTTTTGTTTTAGTGAATGGTCAGAAACACCTCATAAATGCTTCTTTGTTGTGAATGCTTCTTTCTTGAACGGTTACACTTCATAAATGAAGTACTCTGATCATAAACACCTCTCATAATATGATATGATGTTGTGTCGTGTTTTCTTTAATGGTTAGCACACATAAATGAAGTACTCTAATCAGTACCAGACATGAAACATTTAGTGGGGTATTTTATGCTTCTTTGTTATGTTTTTTTTAATGGTTAAAACACGTAAATGATGTAATATGATCAGAAATACTTCTCATAGTAGGATATGATGCTTTGTGGTGTTTTCTTTAAAGATTACCACTCGTAAATGAGGTACCCTGATCAGAAACACTTCTCTTAGTAGGATATGTTGCTTTGTGGTGTTTTCTTTAATTATTACCACCCGTAAATGAAGTACTCTAATCAGAATCACTCGTAAATTAAGTACCGCACATGAAATTATTAGAGTCGTATTCTATGCTTCTTTATTGTGTTTTTGTGAATGGATACAACACTTAAATGAAGTACTCGGAGATGAAACTCTTCTCGTAATAAGATATGATGCTTTGAAGAGTTTTCTTGAAATGTTACCACTCATAAATGAAGTACTCTGATCAGAATCTGTCATAAATTAAGTACCACACACGAAACACAAAGAGGGGTACTCTATGCTTCTTTATTGTGTTTTAGTGAATGAATGCAATACTTAAATGAAGTCCCTGGAGAAGAAACTCTTCTCGTAGTAAGATATGATGCTTTTTAAAGTTTTCTTGAAAGGTTATCAATCATAAATGAAGTACTCTGATCAGAAAACCTCTAATAATAGGATATGATGCTTTGTGGTGTTTTCTTTAACGATTACCACACATAAATGAAGTGCTCTAATCAGAATCAGTCTTAAATTAAGTACCGCACATGAAACACTTAGAGGAGTACTCTTTGCTTCTTTGTTGTGTTTTAGTGAATGGCTACAACACTTCAAAGAAGTATCCTCATCAGAAACACTTCTCTTAGTAGGATATGATGTTTTGTGGTGTTTTCTTTAATGATTACCACCCGTAAATGAAGTACTCTAATCAGAATCACTCCTAAATGAAGTACCGCACATGAAACACTTAGAGAGATACTCTATGCTTCTTTGTTGTGTTTTAGTGAATGATTACAACACTTAAATGAGGTACCCTGATCAGAAACACTTCTCAAAGTAAGATATGATGCTTTGTGGTGTTTTCTTTAGTGATTACCACACTTAAATGAAGTACCCTAATCAGAATCAGTCATAAATTAAGTACCACACATGAAACATTTAGAGGGTACCCTATGCTTCTTTGTTGTGTTTTAGAGAATGGTCAGAAACACCTCATAAATGCTTCTTTATTGTGAATGCTTCTTTCTTGAAAGGTTACACTTCATAAATGAAGTATTCTGATCAGAAACACCTCTCATAATATGATATGATGCTGTGTCGTGTTTTTCTTTAATGGTTAGCACACATAAATGAAGTACTCTATTCAGTACCAGACATGAAACATTTAGTGGGGTACTCTATGCTTCTTTGTTATGTTTTTGTTAATGGTTAAAACACGTAAATGATGTAATATGATCAGAAACACTTCTCATAGTAGGATATGATGCTTTGTGGTGTTTTATTTAAAGATTACCATCCGTAAATGAGGTACTCAGATAAGAAATAGTTCTCGTAGTAGGGTGTGATGCTTTGTGGTGTTTTATTTAATTGTTACCACCCGTAAATGAAGTACTCTAATCAGAATCACTCATAATTAAGTATCAGATGTGAAACACTTAGAAGGGTACTCTGTGCTTCTTTGTGGTGTGTTAGTAAATGGTTACAAAACTTAAATTAGGTATTCTTATCAGAAACACTTCTCATAGTATGATATAATGTTTTGTGGTGTTTTGTGGTGTGCACCTATAAATGAAGTACTCTTATCAAAATCCCTCGTAAATTAAGTACAGTATATGAAACACTTAGAGTGGTACTCTACGCTTCTTTGTTGTGTTTTAGTGAATGGTTACAATACATAAATGAAGTATTCGAAGAAGAAACTCTTCTCGTAGTAAGATATTATGTTTTGGAGAGTTTTCTTGAAATATTACCACTCATAAATGAAGTACTCCGATCAGAAACACTACTCATAGTAGGATATGATGCTTTGTGGTGTTTTCTTTAATGATTACCACCCGTAAATGAAGTACTCTAATCCGAATCACTCATAAATGAAGTACCGCACATGAAACACTTAGAGAGGTACTCTATGCTTCTTTGTTGTGTTTTAGTGAATGATTACAACACTTAAATGAGGTACCCTGATCAGAAACACTTCTCATAGTAGGATATGATGCTTTGTGGTGTATTCTTTAATGGCTACCACCCGTAAATGAAGTACTCTAACCAGAATCACTCATAAATGAAGTACCGCACATGAAACACTTAGAGAGGTACTCTATGTTTCTTTGTTTTGTTTTAGTGAATGGTCAGAAACACCTCATAAATGCTTCTTTGTTGTGAATGCTTCTTTCTTGAACGGTTACACTTCATAAATGAAGTACTCTGATCATAAACACCTCTCATAATATGATATGATGTTGTGTCGTGTTTTCTTTAATGGTTAGCACACATAAATGAAGTACTCTAATCAGTACCAGACATGAAACATTTAGTGGGGTACTCTATGCTTCTTTGTTATGATTTTGTTAATGGTTAAAACACGTAAATGATGTAATATGATCAGAAACACTTCTCATAGTAGGATATGATGCTTTGTGGTGTTTTCTTTAAAGATTACCACCCGTAAATGAGGTACTCAGATAAGAAATAGTTCTCGTAGTAGGGTGTGATGCTTTGTGGTGTTTTCTTTAATGGTTACCACCCGTAAATGAAGTACTCTAATCAGAATCACTCATAATTAAGTATCGGATGTGAAACACTTAGAAGGGTACACTGTGCTTCTTTGTGGTGTGTTAGTGAATGGTTACAACAATTAAATTAGGTATCCTTATCAGAAACACTTCTCATTGTAGGATATAATGCTTTGTGGTGTTTTCTTTCATGATTAGCACCTATAAATGAAGTACTCCTATCAAAATCTCTCATAAATTAAGTACAGGATATGAAACACTTAGAGTGGTACTCTACGCTTCTTCATTGTATTTTTGTGAATGGTTACAACACTTAAATGAAGTACTCGGAGAAGAAACTCTTGTCGTATTAAGATATGATGCTTTGGACAGTTTGCTTGAAATGTTATCACTCATAAATGAAGTACTCTGATCAGAAACACTATCATAGTAGGATATGATGTTTTGTGGTGTTTTCTTTAATGGTTACCACCCGTAAATGAAGTACTCTAATCAGAATCACTCCTAAATTAATTACCGCACATGAAACATTTAGAGTCGTATTTTATGGTTCTTTATTGTGTTTTTGTGAATGGATAGAACACTTAAATGAAGTACTGGGAGATGAAACTCTTCTCGTAGTAAGAGATGATGCTTTGTAGAGTTTTCTTGAAATGTTACCATTCATAAATGATGTACTCTGATCAGAATCTGTCATAAATTAAGTACCACACACGAAACACAAAGAGGGGTACTCTATGCTTCTTTATTGTGTTTTAGTGAATGGTTACAACACTTAAATGAGGTACCCTGATAAGAAACACTTCCCGTAGTAAGGTATGATGCTTTGTGGTATTTTCTTTAATGTTTACCACCCGTAAATGAAGTACTCTAATCAGAATCACTCATAATTAAGTATCGGATGTGAAACACTTAGAAGGGTACTCTGTGCTTCTTTGTGGTGTGTTAGTGAATGGTTACAAAACTTAAATTAGGTACTCTTATCAGAAACACTTCTCATAGTAGGATATAATGCTTTGTGGTGTTTTCTTTAATGATTAGCACCTATAAATGAAGTACTCTTATCAAAATCCCTCGTAAATTAAGTACAGGATATGAAACACTTAGAGTGGTACTCTACGCTTCTTTGTTGTGTTTTAGTGAATGCTTACAACACTTAAATGAAGTAGTCGGAGGAGAAACTCTTCTCGTAGTAAGATATGATGTTTTGGAGAGTTTTCTTGAAATATTACCACTCATAATGAAGTACTCCGATCAGAAACACTACTCATAGTAGGATATGATGCTTTGTGGTGATTTCTTTAACCACCCGTAAATGAAGTACTCTAATAAGAATCACTCATAAATGAAGTACCGCACATGAAACACTTAGAGAGATACTCTATGCTTCTTTGTTGTGTTTTAGTGAATGTATGCAATACTTAAATGAAGTCCTCGGAGAAGAAACTCTTCTCGTAGTAAGATATGATGCTTTTTAGAGTTTTCTTGAAAGGTTATCACTCATAAATGAAGTACTCTGATCAGAAATACCTCTAATAATAGGATATGATGATTTGTGGTGTTTTCTTTAACGATTACCACACATAAATGAAGTGCTCTAATCAGAATCAGTCATAAATTGAGTACCGCACATGAAACACTTAGGGGGTACTCTATGCTTCTTTGTTGTGTTTTAGTGAATGGCTACAAAACTTAAAAGAAGTACCCTGATCAGAAACACTTCTCTTAGTAGGATATAATGCTTTGTGGTGTTTTCTTTAATTATTACCACCCGTAAATGAAGTACTCTAATCAGAATCACTCGTAAATTAAGTACCGCACATTAAATTCTTAGAGTCGTATTCTATGCTTCTTTATTGTGTTTTTGTGAATGGATACAACACTTAAATGAAGTACTCGGAGATGAAACTCTTCTCGTAATAAGATATGATGCTTTGTAGAGTTTTCTTAAAATGTTACCACTCATAAATGAAGTACTCTGATCAGAATCTGTCATAAATTAAGTACCACACACGAAACACAAAGAGGGGTACTCTATGCTTCTTTATTGTGTTTTAGTGAACGGATGCAATACTTAAATGAAGTCCTTGGAGAAGAAACTCTTCTCGTAGTAAGATATGATGCTTTTTAGAGTTTTCTTGAAAGGTTATCACTCATAAATGAAGTACTCTGATCAAAATAACTCATATATGAAGTACCGCACATCAAACACTTAGAGAGGTACTCTTTGCGTCTTTGTTGTGTTTTAGTGAATGGTTACAACACTTAAATGAGGTACCCTGATAAGAAACACTTCTCGTAGTAGGGTATGATGCTTTGTGGTGTTTTCTTTAACCACCCGTTAATGAAGTACTCTAATAAGAATCACTCATAAATGTTGTACCGCACATGAAACACTTAGAGAGGTACTTTATGCTTCTTTGTTGTGTTTTAGTGAATGGATGCAATACTTAAATGAAGTCCTCGGAGAAGAAACTCTTCTCGTAGTAAGATATGATGCTTTTTAGAGTTTTCTTGAAAGGTTATCACTCATAAATGAAGTACTCTGATCAGAAAAAGCTCTAATAATAGGATATGATGATTTGTGGTGTTTTCTTTAACGATTACTACACATAAATGAAGTGCTCTAATCAGAATCAGGCATAAATTAAGTACCACACACGAAACACAAAGAGGGGTACTCTATGCTTCTTTATTGTGTTTTTGTGAATGGATGCAACACTTAAAGTAAGTCCAAGGAGAGGAAACTCTTCTCGTAGTAATAATGAGGCTTTGTAGAGTTTTCTTGAAAGTTTATCACTCATAAATGAAGTATTGATCAGAAACACCTCTAATAATATGATTTGATGCTTTGTCGTGTTTTCTTTAATGAATAGCACACATAAATGAAGTACTCTAATCAGATTCAGTTATAAATTAAGTACCGGACATTAAGCACTTAGAATGGTACTAAATGCTTCTCTTTTGCGTTTTAGTGAATGGTTACAACACTTAAATGAGGTACCCGAATCAGAAACACTTCTCTTAATAGGATATGATGCTTTGTGGTGTTTTCCTTAAGGATTACCACACATAAATGAAGTACTCTAATCAGAATCAGTAATAAATTAAGTACCACGCATGAAACACTTAGAGTGGTACTATATGTTTCTTTGTTGTGTTTTAGTGAATGATTACAACACTTAAATGAGGTACCCTGATCAGAAACACTTCTCATAGTAGGATATGATGCTTTGTGGTGTATTCTTTAATGGCTACCACCCGTAAATGAAGTACTCTAACCAGAATCACTCATAAATGAAGTACCGCACATGAAACACTTAGAGAGGTACTCTATGTTTCTTTGTTTTGTTTTAGTGAATGGTCAGAAACACCTCATAAATGCTTCTTTGTTGTGAATGCTTCTTTCTTGAACGGTTACACTTCATAAATGAAGTACTCTGATCATAAACACCTCTCATAATATGATATGATGTTGTGTCGTGTTTTCTTTAATGGTTAGCACACATAAATGAAGTACTCTAATCAGTACCAGACATGAAACATTTAGTGGGGTATTTTATGCTTCTTTGTTATGTTTTTTTTAATGGTTAAAACACGTAAATGATGTAATATGATCAGAAATACTTCTCATAGTAGGATATGATGCTTTGTGGTGTTTTCTTTAAAGATTACCACTCGTAAATGAGGTACCCTGATCAGAAACACTTCTCTTAGTAGGATATGTTGCTTTGTGGTGTTTTCTTTAATTATTACCACCCGTAAATGAAGTACTCTAATCAGAATCACTCGTAAATTAAGTACCGCACATGAAATTATTAGAGTCGTATTCTATGCTTCTTTATTGTGTTTTTGTGAATGGATACAACACTTAAATGAAGTACTCGGAGATGAAACTCTTCTCGTAATAAGATATGATGCTTTGAAGAGTTTTCTTGAAATGTTACCACTCATAAATGAAGTACTCTGATCAGAATCTGTCATAAATTAAGTACCACACACGAAACACAAAGAGGGGTACTCTATGCTTCTTTATTGTGTTTTAGTGAATGAATGCAATACTTAAATGAAGTCCCTGGAGAAGAAACTCTTCTCGTAGTAAGATATGATGCTTTTTAAAGTTTTCTTGAAAGGTTATCAATCATAAATGAAGTACTCTGATCAGAAAACCTCTAATAATATGATATGATGCTTTGTGGTGTTTTCTTTAACGATTACCACACATAAATGAAGTGCTCTAATCAGAATCAGTCTTAAATTAAGTACCGCACATGAAACACTTAGAGGAGTACTCTTTGCTTCTTTGTTGTGTTTTAGTGAATGGCTACAACACTTCAAAGAAGTATCCTCATCAGAAACACTTCTCTTAGTAGGATATGATGTTTTGTGGTGTTTTCTTTAATGATTACCACCCGTAAATGAAGTACTCTAATCAGAATCACTCCTAAATGAAGTACCGCACATGAAACACTTAGAGAGATACTCTATGCTTCTTTGTTGTGTTTTAGTGAATGATTACAACACTTAAATGAGGTACCCTGATCAGAAACACTTCTCAAAGTAAGATATGATGCTTTGTGGTGTTTTCTTTAGTGATTACCACACTTAAATGAAGTACCCTAATCAGAATCAGTCATAAATTAAGTACCACACATGAAACATTTAGAGGGTACCCTATGCTTCTTTGTTGTGTTTTAGAGAATGGTCAGAAACACCTCATAAATGCTTCTTTATTGTGAATGCTTCTTTCTTGAAAGGTTACACTTCATAAATGAAGTATTCTGATCAGAAACACCTCTCATAATATGATATGATGCTGTGTCGTGTTTTTCTTTAATGGTTAGCACACATAAATGAAGTACTCTATTCAGTACCAGACATGAAACATTTAGTGGGGTACTCTATGCTTCTTTGTTATGTTTT
The DNA here is from genome assembly GCA_964058865.1 of Eleocharis quinqueflora. Classification (NCBI taxonomy): domain Eukaryota; kingdom Viridiplantae; phylum Streptophyta; class Magnoliopsida; order Poales; family Cyperaceae; genus Eleocharis; species Eleocharis quinqueflora. The sequence continues at coordinate 24,537 of CAXKVX010003509.1, read as the reverse complement.
TGTTAATGGTTAAAACACGTAAATGATGTAATATGATCAGAAACACTTCTCATAGTAGGATATGATGCTTTGTGGTGTTTTATTTAAAGATTACCATCCGTAAATGAGGTACTCAGATAAGAAATAGTTCTCGTAGTAGGGTGTGATGCTTTGTGGTGTTTTATTTAATTGTTACCACCCGTAAATGAAGTACTCTAATCAGAATCACTCATAATTAAGTATCAGATGTGAAACACTTAGAAGGGTACTCTGTGCTTCTTTGTGGTGTGTTAGTAAATGGTTACAAAACTTAAATTAGGTATTCTTATCAGAAACACTTCTCATAGTATGATATAATGTTTTGTGGTGTTTTGTGGTGTGCACCTATAAATGAAGTACTCTTATCAAAATCCCTCGTAAATTAAGTACAGTATATGAAACACTTAGAGTGGTACTCTACGCTTCTTTGTTGTGTTTTAGTGAATGGTTACAATACATAAATGAAGTATTCGAAGAAGAAACTCTTCTCGTAGTAAGATATTATGTTTTGGAGAGTTTTCTTGAAATATTACCACTCATAAATGAAGTACTCCGATCAGAAACACTACTCATAGTAGGATATGATGCTTTGTGGTGTTTTCTTTAATGATTACCACCCGTAAATGAAGTACTCTAATCCGAATCACTCATAAATGAAGTACCGCACATGAAACACTTAGAGAGGTACTCTATGCTTCTTTGTTGTGTTTTAGTGAATGATTACAACACTTAAATGAGGTACCCTGATCAGAAACACTTCTCATAGTAGGATATGATGCTTTGTGGTGTATTCTTTAATGGCTACCACCCGTAAATGAAGTACTCTAACCAGAATCACTCATAAATGAAGTACCGCACATGAAACACTTAGAGAGGTACTCTATGTTTCTTTGTTTTGTTTTAGTGAATGGTCAGAAACACCTCATAAATGCTTCTTTGTTGTGAATGCTTCTTTCTTGAACGGTTACACTTCATAAATGAAGTACTCTGATCATAAACACCTCTCATAATATGATATGATGTTGTGTCGTGTTTTCTTTAATGGTTAGCACACATAAATGAAGTACTCTAATCAGTACCAGACATGAAACATTTAGTGGGGTACTCTATGCTTCTTTGTTATGATTTTGTTAATGGTTAAAACACGTAAATGATGTAATATGATCAGAAACACTTCTCATAGTAGGATATGATGCTTTGTGGTGTTTTCTTTAAAGATTACCACCCGTAAATGAGGTACTCAGATAAGAAATAGTTCTCGTAGTAGGGTGTGATGCTTTGTGGTGTTTTCTTTAATGGTTACCACCCGTAAATGAAGTACTCTAATCAGAATCACTCATAATTAAGTATCGGATGTGAAACACTTAGAAGGGTACACTGTGCTTCTTTGTGGTGTGTTAGTGAATGGTTACAACAATTAAATTAGGTATCCTTATCAGAAACACTTCTCATTGTAGGATATAATGCTTTGTGGTGTTTTCTTTCATGATTAGCACCTATAAATGAAGTACTCCTATCAAAATCTCTCATAAATTAAGTACAGGATATGAAACACTTAGAGTGGTACTCTACGCTTCTTCATTGTATTTTTGTGAATGGTTACAACACTTAAATGAAGTACTCGGAGAAGAAACTCTTGTCGTATTAAGATATGATGCTTTGGACAGTTTGCTTGAAATGTTATCACTCATAAATGAAGTACTCTGATCAGAAACACTATCATAGTAGGATATGATGTTTTGTGGTGTTTTCTTTAATGGTTACCACCCGTAAATGAAGTACTCTAATCAGAATCACTCCTAAATTAATTACCGCACATGAAACATTTAGAGTCGTATTTTATGGTTCTTTATTGTGTTTTTGTGAATGGATAGAACACTTAAATGAAGTACTCGGAGATGAAACTCTTCTCGTAGTAAGAGATGATGCTTTGTAGAGTTTTCTTGAAATGTTACCATTCATAAATGATGTACTCTGATCAGAATCTGTCATAAATTAAGTACCACACACGAAACACAAAGAGGGGTACTCTATGCTTCTTTATTGTGTTTTAGTGAATGGTTACAACACTTAAATGAGGTACCCTGATAAGAAACACTTCCCGTAGTAAGGTATGATGCTTTGTGGTATTTTCTTTAATGTTTACCACCCGTAAATGAAGTACTCTAATCAGAATCACTCATAATTAAGTATCGGATGTGAAACACTTAGAAGGGTACTCTGTGCTTCTTTGTGGTGTGTTAGTGAATGGTTACAAAACTTAAATTAGGTACTCTTATCAGAAACACTTCTCATAGTAGGATATAATGCTTTGTGGTGTTTTCTTTAATGATTAGCACCTATAAATGAAGTACTCTTATCAAAATCCCTCGTAAATTAAGTACAGGATATGAAACACTTAGAGTGGTACTCTACGCTTCTTTGTTGTGTTTTAGTGAATGCTTACAACACTTAAATGAAGTAGTCGGAGGAGAAACTCTTCTCGTAGTAAGATATGATGTTTTGGAGAGTTTTCTTGAAATATTACCACTCATAAATGAAGTACTCCGATCAGAAACACTACTCATAGTAGGATATGATGCTTTGTGGTGTTTTCTTTAATGATTACCACCCGTAAATGAAGTACTCTAATCCGAATCACTCATAAATGAAGTACCGCACATGAAACACTTAGAGAGATACTCTATGCTTCTTTGTTGTGTTTTAGTGAATGTATGCAATACTTAAATGAAGTCCTCGGAGAAGAAACTCTTCTCGTAGTAAGATATGATGCTTTTTAGAGTTTTCTTGAAAGGTTATCACTCATAAATGAAGTACTCTGATCAGAAATACCTCTAATAATAGGATATGATGATTTGTGGTGTTTTCTTTAACGATTACCACACATAAATGAAGTGCTCTAATCAGAATCAGTCATAAATTGAGTACCGCACATGAAACACTTAGGGGGTACTCTATGCTTCTTTGTTGTGTTTTAGTGAATGGCTACAAAACTTAAAAGAAGTACCCTGATCAGAAACACTTCTCTTAGTAGGATATAATGCTTTGTGGTGTTTTCTTTAATTATTACCACCCGTAAATGAAGTACTCTAATCAGAATCACTCGTAAATTAAGTACCGCACATTAAATTCTTAGAGTCGTATTCTATGCTTCTTTATTGTGTTTTTGTGAATGGATACAACACTTAAATGAAGTACTCGGAGATGAAACTCTTCTCGTAATAAGATATGATGCTTTGTAGAGTTTTCTTAAAATGTTACCACTCATAAATGAAGTACTCTGATCAGAATCTGTCATAAATTAAGTACCACACACGAAACACAAAGAGGGGTACTCTATGCTTCTTTATTGTGTTTTAGTGAACGGATGCAATACTTAAATGAAGTCCTTGGAGAAGAAACTCTTCTCGTAGTAAGATATGATGCTTTTTAGAGTTTTCTTGAAAGGTTATCACTCATAAATGAAGTACTCTGATCAAAATAACTCATATATGAAGTACCGCACATCAAACACTTAGAGAGGTACTCTTTGCGTCTTTGTTGTGTTTTAGTGAATGGTTACAACACTTAAATGAGGTACCCTGATAAGAAACACTTCTCGTAGTAGGGTATGATGCTTTGTGGTGTTTTCTTTAACCACCCGTTAATGAAGTACTCTAATAAGAATCACTCATAAATGTTGTACCGCACATGAAACACTTAGAGAGGTACTTTATGCTTCTTTGTTGTGTTTTAGTGAATGGATGCAATACTTAAATGAAGTCCTCGGAGAAGAAACTCTTCTCGTAGTAAGATATGATGCTTTTTAGAGTTTTCTTGAAAGGTTATCACTCATAAATGAAGTACTCTGATCAGAAAAAGCTCTAATAATAGGATATGATGATTTGTGGTGTTTTCTTTAACGATTACTACACATAAATGAAGTGCTCTAATCAGAATCAGGCATAAATTAAGTACCACACACGAAACACAAAGAGGGGTACTCTATGCTTCTTTATTGTGTTTTTGTGAATGGATGCAACACTTAAAGTAAGTCCAAGGAGAGGAAACTCTTCTCGTAGTAATAATGAGGCTTTGTAGAGTTTTCTTGAAAGTTTATCACTCATAAATGAAGTATTGATCAGAAACACCTCTAATAATATGATTTGATGCTTTGTCGTGTTTTCTTTAATGAATAGCACACATAAATGAAGTACTCTAATCAGATTCAGTTATAAATTAAGTACCGGACATTAAGCACTTAGAATGGTACTAAATGCTTCTCTTTTGCGTTTTAGTGAATGGTTACAACACTTAAATGAGGTACCCGAATCAGAAACACTTCTCTTAATAGGATATGATGCTTTGTGGTGTTTTCCTTAAGGATTACCACACATAAATGAAGTACTCTAATCAGAATCAGTAATAAATTAAGTACCACGCATGAAACACTTAGAGTGGTACTATATGTTTCTTTGTTGTGTTTTAGTGTATGATTACAACACTTAAATGAGGTACCCTGATCAGAAACACTTCTCATAGTAGGATATGATGCTTTGTGGTGTATTCTTTAATGGCTACCACCCGTAAATGAAGTACTCTAACCAGAATCACTCATAAATGAAGTACCGCACATGAAACACTTAGAGACGTACTCTATGCTTCTTTGTTGTGTTTTAGTGAATGGTCAGAAACACCTAATAAATGTTTCTTTGTTGTGAATGCTTCTTTCTTGAACGGTTACACTTCATAAATGAAGTACTCTGATCAGAAACACCTCTAATAATATGATATGATGTTGTGTCGTGTTTTCTTTAATGGTTAGCACACATAAATGAAGTACTCTAATCAGTACCAGACATGAAACATTTAGTGGGGTATTTTGTGCTTCTTTGTTATGTTTTTGTTAATGGTTAAAACACGTAAATGATGTAATATGATCAGAAACACTTCTCATGGTAGGATATGATGCTTTGTGGTGTTTTCTTTAAAGATTACCACTCGTAAATGAGGTACCCTGATCAGAAACACTTCTCTTAGTAGGATATGTTGCTTTGTGGTGTTTTCTTTAATTATTAACACCCGTAAATGAAGTACTCTAATCAGAATCACTCGTAAATTAAGTACCGCACATGAAATTCTTAGAGTCGTATTCTATGCTTCTTTATTGTGTTTTTGTGAATGGATACAACACTTAAATGAAGTACTCGGAGATGAAACTCTTCTCGTAATAAGATATGATGCTTTGTAGAGTTTTCTTGAAATGTTACCACTCATAAATGAAGTACTCTGATCAGAATCTGTCATAAATTAAGTACCACACACGAAACACAAAGAGGGGTACTCTATGCTTCTTTATTGTGTTTTAGTGAATGAATGGAATACTTAAATGAAGTCCCTGGAGAAGAAACTCTTCTCGTAGTAAGATATGATGCTTTTTAAAGTTTTCTTGAAAGGTTATCAATCATAAATGAAGTACTCTGATGAGAAAAACCTCTAATAATAGGATATGATGCTTTGTGGTGTTTTCTTTAACGATTACCACACATAAATGAAGTGCTCTAATCAGAATCAGTCTTAAATTAAGTACCGCACATGAAACACTTAGAGGGGTACTCTTTGCTTCTTTGTTGTGTTTTAGTGATTGGCTACAACACTTCAAAGAAGTATCCTGATCAGAAACACTTCTCTTAGTAGGATATGATGCTTTGTGGTGTTTTCTTTAATGATTACCACCCGTAAATGAAGTACTCTAATCAGAATCACTCCTAAATGAAGTACCGCACATGAAACACTTAGAGAGGTACTCTATGCTTCTTTGTTGTGTTTTAGTGAATGATTACAACACTTAAATGAGGTACCCTGATCAGAAACACTTCTCAAAGTAAGATATGATGCTTTGTGGTGTTTTTCTTTAGTGATTACCACACTTAAATGAAGTACCCTAATCAGAATCAGTCATAAATTAAGTACCACACATGAAACATTTAGAGGGTACCCTATGCTTCTTTGTTGTGTTTTAGAGAATGGTCAGAAACACCTCATAAATGCTTCTTTATTGTGAATGCTTCTTTCTTGAAAGGTTACACTTCATAAATGAAGTATTCTGATCAGAAACACCTCTCATAATATGATATGATGCTGTGTCGTGTTTTTTTTAATGGTTAGCACACATAAATGAAGTACTCTATTCAGTACCAGACATGAAACATTTAGTGGGGTACTCTATGCTTCTTTGTTATGTTTTTGTTAATGGTTAAAACACGTAAATGATGTAATATGATCAGAAACACTTCTCATAGTAGGATATGATGCTTTGTGGTATTTTCTTTAAAGATTACCATCCGTAAATGAGGAACTCAGATAAGAAATAGTTCTCGTAGTAGGGTGTGATGCATTGTGGTGTTTTATTTAATTGTTACCACCCGTAAATGAAGTACTCTAATCAGAATCAGTCATAATTAAGTATCGGATGTGAAACACTTAGAAGGGTACTCTATGCTTCTTTGTGGTGTGTTAGTGAATGGTTACAAAACTTAAATTAGGTATTCTTATCAGAAACACTTCTCATAGTATGATATAATGTTTTGTGGTGTTTTGTGGTGTGCACCTATAAATGAAGTACTCTTATCAAAATCCCTCGTAAATTAAGTACAGTATATGAAACACTTAGAGTGGTACTCTACGCTTCTTTGTTGTGTTTTAGTGAATGGTTACAACACTTAAATGAAGTATTCGAAGAAGAAACTCTTCTCGTAGTAAGATATGATGTTTTGGAGAGTTTTCTTGAAATATTACCACTCATAAATGAAGTACTCCGATCAGAAACACTACTCATAGTAGGATATGATGCTTTGTGGTGTTTTCTTTAATGATTACCACCCGTAAATGAAGTACTCTAATCCGAATCACTCATAAATGAAGTACCGCACATTAAACACTTAGAGAGGTACTCTATGCTTCTTTGTTGTGTTTTAGTGAATGATTACAACACTTAAATGAGGTACCCTGATCAGAAAAACTTCTCAAAGTAAGATATGATGCTTTGTGGTGTTTTTCTTTAGTGATTACCACACTTAAATGAAGTACCCTAATCAGAATCAGTCATAAATTAAGTACCACACATGAAACATTTAGAGGGTACCCTATGCTTCTTTGTTGTGTTTTAGAGAATGGTCAGAAACACCTCATAAATGCTTCTTTATTGTGAATGCTTCTTTCTTGAAAGGTTACACTTCATAAATGAATTATTCTGATCAGAAACACCTCTCATAATATGATATGACGCTGTGTCGTGTTTTCTTTAATGGTTAGCACACATAAATGAAGTACTCTATTCAGTACCAGACATGAAACATTTAGTGGGGTACTCTATGCTTCTTTGTTATGTTTTTGTTAATGGTTAAAACACGTAAATGATGTAATATGATCAGAAACACTTCTCATAGTATGATATGATGCTTTGTGGTGTTTTCTTTAAAGATTACCACCCGTAAATGAGGTACTCAGATAAGAAATAGTTCTCGTAGTAGGGTGTGATGCTTTGTGGTGTTTTCTTTAATGGTTACCACACGTAAATGAAGTACTCTAATCAGAATCACTCATAATTAAGTATCGGATGTGAAACACTTAGAAGGGTACTCTGTGCTTCTTTGTGGTGTGTTAGTGAATGGTTACAACAATTAAATTAGGTATCCTTATCAGAAACACTTCTCATTGTAGGATATAATGCTTTGTGGTTTTTTCTTTCATGATTAGCACCTATAAATGAAGTACTCCTATCAAAATCCCTCATAAATTAAGTACAGGATATGAAACACTTAGAGTGGTACTCTACGCTTCTTCATTGTGTTTTTGTGAATGGTTACAACACTTAAATGAAGTACTCGGAGAAGAAACTCTTGTCGTATTAAGATATGATGCTTTGGACAGTTTGCTTGAAATGTTACCACTCATAAATGAAGTACTCTGATCAGAAACACTATCATAGTAGGATATGATGCTTTGTGGTGTTTTCTTTAATGGTTACCACCCGTAAATGAAGTACTCTAATCAGAATCACTCATAAATTAATTACCGCACATGAAACATTTAGAGTCGTATTCTATGGTTCTTTATTGTGTTTTTGTGAATGGATAGAACACTTAAATGAAGTACTCTGAGATGAAACTCTTCTCGTAGTAAGAGATGATGCTTTGTAGAGTTTTCTTGAAATGTTACCATTCATAAATGATGTACTCTGATCATAATCTGTCATAAATTAAGTACCACACACGAAACACAAAGAGGGTTACTCTATGCTTCTTTATTGTGTTTTAGTGAATGGTTACAACACTTTAATGTGGTACCCTGATCAGAAACACTTCTCATAGTAGGATACGATGCTTTGTGTTGTTTTCTTTAATGGCTACCACCGTAAATGAAATACTCTAATCAGAATAACTCATATATGAAGTACCGCACATGAAACACTTAGAGAGGTACTCTTTGCTTCTTTGTTGTGTTTTAGTGAATTGTTACAACACTTAAATGAGGTACCCTGATAAGAAACACTTCTCGTAATAGGATATTATGCTTTGTGGTATTTTCTTTAATGTTACCACTCGTAAATTAAGTACTCTAATCAGAATCACTCATAATTAAGTATCGGATATGAAACACTTAGAAGGGTACTCTATTCTTCTTTGTGGAATGTAAGTGAATCGTTACAACACTTAAATTAGGTACTCTTATCAGAAACACTTCTCATAGTAGGATATAATGCTTTGTGGTGTTTTCATTCATGATTAGCACCTATAAATGAAGTAATCTGATCAATATCCCTCATAAATTAAGTACAGGATATGAAACACTTAGAGTGGTACTTTATGCTTTCGTTGTGTTTTAGTGAATGGTTACAGCACTTAAATGAAGTACTCGGAGAAAAACTCTTCTCGTAGTAAGATATGGTGCTTTGGAGAGTTTTCTTGAAATGTTACCACTCATAAATGAAGTACTCTGATGAGAAATACTACTCATAGTAGGATATGATGCTTTGTGTAATTTTCTTTAATGGTTACCACCCGTAAATGAAGTCCTCTAATCAGAATCACTCATATATTAAGTACCGCACATGAAACACTTAGAGTCATTTCTATGCTTCTTTATTGTGTTTTTGTGAATGGATGCAACACTTAAATGAGGTACCCGAATCAGAAACACTTCTCTTAATAGGATATTATGCTTTGTGGTGTTTTCCTTAAGGATTACCACACATAAATGATGTACTCTAATCAGAATCAGTCATAAATTAAGTACCACGCATGAAACACTTAGAGTGGTACTATATGCTTCTTTGTTGTGTTTTAGTGTATGATTACAACACTTAAATGAGGTACCTTGATCAGAAACACTTCTCATAGTAGGATATGATGCTTTGTGGTGTATTCTTTAATGGCTACCACCCGTAAATGAAGTACTCTAACCAGAATCACTCATAAATGAAGTACCGCACATGAAACACTTAGAGAGGTACTCTATGTTTCTTTGTTTTGTTTTAGTGAATGGTCAGAAAAACCTCATAAATGCTTCTTTGTTGTGAATGCTTCTTTCTTGAACGGTTACACTTCATAAATGAAGTACTCTGATCATAAACACCTCTCATAATATGATATGATGTTGTGTCGTGTTTTCTTTAATGGTTAGCACACATAAATGAAGTACTCTAATCAGTACCAGACATGAAACATTTAGTGGGGTATTTTATGCTTCTTTGTTATGTTTTTGTTAATGGTTAAAACACGTAAATGATGTAATATGATCAGAAACACTTATCATAGTAGGATATGATGCTTTGTGGTGTTTTCTTTAAAGATTCCAACCCGTAAATGAGGTACTCAGATAAGAAATAGTTCTCGTAGTAGGGTGTGATGCTTTGTGGTGTTTTCTTTAATGGTTACCACTCGTAAATGAAGTACTCTAATCAGAATCACTCATAATTAAGTATCGGATGTGAAACACTTAGAAGGGTACTCTGTGCTTCTTTGTGGTGTGTTAGTGAATGGTTACAAAACTTAAATTAGGTACTCTTATCAAAAACACTTCTCATAGTAGGATATAATGCTTTGTGGTGTTTTCTTTCATGATTAGCACCTATAAATGAAGTACTCTTATCAAAATCCCTCGTAAATTAAGTACAGGATATGAAATACTTAGAGTGGTACTCTACTATTCTTCATTGTGTTTTTGTGAATGGTTACAACACTTAAATGAAGTACTCGGAGAAGAAACTCTTGTCGTATTAAGATATGATGCTTTGGACAGTTTGCTTGAAATGTTACCACTCATAAATGAAGTACTCTGATTAGAAACACTATCATAGTAGGATACGATGCTTTCTGGTGTTTTCTTTAATGGTTACCACCCGTAAATGAATTACTCTAATCAGAATCACTCATAAATTAATTACCGCACATGAAATTATTAGAGTCGTATTCTATGGTTCTTTATTGTGTTTTTGTGAATGGATACAACACTTAAATGAAGTACTCGGAGATGAAACTCTTCTCGTAGTAAGATATTATGATTTGTAGAGTTTTCTTGAAATGTTACCACTCATAAATGAAGTACTCTGACCAGAATCTGTCATAAATTAAGTACCACACACGAAATACAAAGAGAGGTACTCTATGCTTCTTTATTGTGTTTTAGTGAATGGTTACAACACTTTAATGTGGTACCCTGATCAGAAACACTTCTCATAATAGGATATGATGCTTTGTGGTGTTTTCCTTAAGGATTACCACACATAAATGAAGTACTCTGATAAGAAACAGCCATAAATTAAGTACCACACATGAAACACTTAGAGGGGTACTCTATACTTCTTTATTGTGTTTTAGTGAATAGTTACAACACTTTAATGAGGTACCCTGATCAGAAACACTTCTCATAGTAGGATATGATGCTTTGTGGTGTATTCTTTAATGATTACCACACATAAATGAAGTACTCTAATCAGAATCACTCATAAATGAAGTACCGCACATGAAACATTTAGAGTGGTACTATATGCTTCTTTGTTGTGTTTTAGTGTATGATTACAACACTTAAATGAGGTACCCTGATCAGAAACACTTCTCATAGTAGGATATGATGCTTTGTGGTGTATTCTTTAATGGCTACCACCCGTAAATGAAGTACTCTAACCAGAATCACTCATAAATGAAGTACCGCACATGAAACACTTTGAGAGGTACTCTATGCTTCTTTATTGTGTTTTAGTGAATGGTCAGAAACACCTCATAAATGCTTCTTTGTTGTGAATGCTTCTTTCTTGAACGGTTACACTTCATAAATGAAGTACTCTGATCAGAAACACCTCTCATAATATGATATGATGTTGTGTCGTGTTTTCTTTAATGGTTAGCACACATAAATGAAGTACTCTAATCAGTACCAGACATTAAGCATTTAGTGGGGTATTTTATGCTTCTTTGTTATGTTTTTGTTAATGGTTAAAACACGTAAATGATGTAATATGATCAGAAACACTTCTCATAGTAGGATATGATGCTTTGTGGTGTTTTCTTTAAAGATTACCACCCGTAAATGAGGTACTCAGATAAGAAATAGTTCTCGTAGTAGGGTGTGATGCTTCGTGGTGTTTTCTTTAATGGTTACCACCCGTAAATTATGTACTCTAATCGGAATCACTCATAATTAAGTATCGGATATGAAACACTTAGAAGGGTACTCTATAATTCTTTGTGGTGTGCAGTGAATGGTTACAAAACTTAAATTAGGTACTCTTATCAGAAACACTTCTCATAGTAGGATATAATGCTTTGTGGTTTTTTCTTTCATGATTAGCACCTATAAATGAAGTACTTGATCAATATCCCTCATAAATGAAGTACAAGATATGAAACACTTAGAGTGGTACTCTATGCTTCTTCGTTGTGTTTTAGTGAATGGTTACAACACTTAAATGAAGTACTCGGAGAAGAAACTCTTCTCATAGTAAGATATGGTGCTTTGGAGAGTTTTCTTGAAATGTTACCACATAAATTAAGTACTCTGATGAGAAATACTACTCATAGTAGGATATGATGCTTTGTGTTATTTTCTTTAATGGTTACCACCTGTAAATGAAGTACTCTAATCAGAATCACCCATAAATGAAGTACCGCACATGAAACACTTAGAGAGGTACTCTATGCTTCTTTGTTGCGTTTTAGTGAATCATTACAACACTTAAATGAGGTACCCTAATCAGAAACACTTCTCAAAGTGGGATTTGATGCTTTGTGGTATTTTCTTTAATGATTACCACACATATATGAAATACCCTAATCATAATCAGTCATAAATTAAGTACCACGCATGAAACACTTAGAGGGGTACCCTATGCTTCTTTGCTGTGTTTTAGTAAATGGTCAGAAACAACTCATAAATGCTTCTTTGTTGTGAATGCTTCTTTCTTGAAAGGTTACACTTCATAAATGAAGTACTCTGATCAGAAACACCTCTCATAATATGATATGATGTTGTGTCGTGTTTTCTTTATTGGTTAGCACACATAAATGAAGTACTCTATTCAGTACCAGACATGAAACATTTAGTGGGGTACTCTATGTTTCTTTGTTATGTTTTTGTTAATGGTTAAAACACGTAAATGATGTAATATGATCAGAAACACTTCTCATAGTAGGATATGATGCTTTGTGGTGTTTTCTTTAAAGATTACCATCCATAAATGAGGTACTCAGATAAGAAATAGTTCTCGTAGTAGGGTGTGATGCTTTGTGGTGTTTTATTTAATTGTTACCACCCGTAAATGAAGTACTCTAATCAGAATCAGTCATAATTAAGTATCGGATGTGAAACACTTAGAAGGGTACTCTATGCTTCTTTGTGGTGTGTTAGTGAATGGTGACGAAACTTAAATTAGGTACTCTTATCAGAAACACTTCTCATAGTATGATATAATGCTTTGTGGTGTTTTCTTTCATGATTAGCACCTATAAATGAAGTACTCTTATCAAAATCCCTCGTAAATTAAGTACAGGATATGAAACACTTAGAGTGGTACTCTACGCTTCTTTGTTGTGTTTTAGTGAATGGTTACAACACTTAAATGAAGTATTCGAAGAAGAAACTCTTCTCGTAGTAAGATATGATGTTTTGGAGAGTTTTCTTGAAATATTACCACTCATAAATGAAGTACTCCGATCAGAAACACTACTCATAGTAGGATATTATGCTTTGTGGTGTTTTCTTTAACCACCCGTAAATGAAGTACTCTAATAAGAATCACTCATAAATGAAGTACCACACAAGAAACACTTAGAGAGGTACTCTATGCTTCATTGTTGTGTTTTAGTGAATGGATGCAATATTTAAATGAAGTCCTCGGAATAGAAACTCTTCTCGTAGTAAGATATGGTGCTTTTTAGAGTTTTCTTGAAAGGTTATCACTCATAAATGAAGTATCCTGATCTGAAAAACCTCTAATAATAGGATATGATGTTTTGTGGTGTTTTCTTTAACGATTACCACACATAAATGAAGTGCTCTAATCAGAATCAGTCATAAATTGAGTACCGCACATGAAACACTTAGAGGGGTACTCTATGCTTCTTTGTTGTGTTTTAGTGAATGGCTACAAAACTTAAAAGAATTACCCTGATCAGAAACACTTCTCTTAGTAGGATATGATGATTTGTGGTGTTTTTTTTAATTATTACCACCCGTAAATGAAGTACTCTAATCAGAATCACTCGTAAATTAAGTACCGCACATGAAACAGTTAGTGTCGTATTCTATGCTTCTTTATTGTGTTTTTGTGAATGGATACAACACTTAAATGAAGTACTCGGAGATTAAACTCTTCTCGTAATAAGATATGATGCTTTGTAGAGTTTTCTTGAAATGTTACCACTCATAAATGAAGTACTCTGATCAGAATCTGTCATAAATTAAGTACCACACACGAAACACAAAGAGAGGTACTCTATGCTTCTTTATTGTGTTTTAGTGAACGGATGCAATACTTAAATGAAGTCCTTGGAGAAGAAACTCTTCTGGTAGTAAGATATGATGGTTTTTAGAGTTTTCTTGAAAGGTTATCACTCATAAATGAAGTACTCTGATCAGAAAAACCTCTAATAATAGGATATGATGCTTTGTGGTGTTTTCTTTAACGATTACCACACATAAATGAAGTGCTCTAATCAAAATCAGTCTTAAATTAAGTACTGCACATGAAACACTTAGAGGGGTACTCTTTGCTTCTTTGTTGTGTTTTAGTGAATGGCTACAATACTTCAAAGAAGTACCCTGATCAGAAACACTTCTCTTAGTAGGATATGATGCTTTGTGGTGTTTTCTTTAATGATTACCACCCGTAAAAGAAGTACTCTAATCAGAATCACTCATAAATGAAGTACCGCACATGAAACACTTAGAGAGGTACTCTATGCTTCTTTGTTGTGTTTTAGTGAATGATTACAACACTTAAATGAGGTACCCTGATCAGAAACACTTCTCAAAGTAAGATATGATGCTTTGTGGTGTTTTTCTTTAGTGATTACCACACTTAAATTAAGTACCCTAATCAGAATCAGTCATAAATTAAGTACCACACATGAAACATTTAGAGGGTACCCTATGCTTCTTTGTTGTGTTTTAGAGAATGGTCAGAAACACCTCATAAATGCTTCTTTATTGTGAATGCTTCTTTCTTGAAAGGTTACACTTCATAAATGAAGTATTCTGATCAGAAACACCTCTCATAATATGATATGATGCTGTGTCGTGTTTTCTTTATTGGTTAGCACACATAAATGAAGTACTCTATTCAGTACCAGACATGAAACATTTAGTGGGGTACTCTATGCTTCTTTGTTATGTTTTTGTTAATGGTTAAAACACGTAAATGATGTAATATGATCAGAAACACTTCTCATAGTAGGATATGATGCTTTGTGGTGTTTTCTTTAAAGATTACCATCCATAAATGAGGTACTCAGATAAGAAATAGTTCTCGTAGTAGGGTGTGATGCTTTGTGGTGTTTTATTTAATTGTTACCACCCGTAAATGAAGTACTCTAATCAGAATCAGTCATAATTAAGTATCGGATGTGAAACACTTAGAAGGGTACTCTATGCTTCTTTGTGGTGTGTTAGTGAATGGTTACAAAACTTAAATTAGGTATTCTTATCAGAAACACTTCTCATAGTATGATATAATGTTTTGTGGTGTTTTCTTTCATGATTAGAACCTATAAATGAAGTACTCTTATCAAAATCCCTCGTAAATTAAGTACAATATATGAAACACTTAGAGTGGTACTCTACGCTTCTTTGTTGTGTTTTAGTGAATGGTTACAACACTTAAATGAAGTATTCGGAGAAGAAACTCTTCTCGTAGTAAGATATGATGTTTTGGAGAGTTTTCTTGAAATATTACCACTCATAAATGAAGTACTCCGATCAGAAACACTACTCATAGTAGGATATGATGCTTTGTGGTGTTTTCTTTAACCACCCGTAAATGAAGTACTCTAATAAGAATCACTCATAAATGAAGTACCGCACATGAAACACTTAAAGAGGTACTCTATGCTTCTTTGTTGTGTTTTAGTGAATGGATGCAATTCATAAATGAAGTACTCTGAACAGAAAAACCTCTAATAATAGGATATGATGATTTGTGGTGTTTTTTTTAACGATTACCACACATAAATGAAGTGCTCTAATCAGAATCAGTCATAAATTGAGTACCGCACATGAAACACTTAGTACTATATGCTTCTTTGTTGTGTTTTAGTGAATGGCTACAAAACTTAAAAGAAGTACTCTGATCAGAAACACTATCATAGTAGGATATGATGTTTTGTGGTGTTTTCTTTAATAGTTACCACCCGTAAATGAAGTACTCTAATCAGAATCACTCATAAATTAATAACCGCACATGAAACATTTAGAGTCGTATTCTATGGTTCTTTATTGTGTTTTTGTGAATGGATACAACACTTAAATGAAGTACTCGGAGATGAAACTCTTCTCGTAGTAAGATATGATGCTTTGTATAGTTTTCTTGAAATGTTACCACTCATAAATGAAGTACTCTGATCAGAATCTGTCATAAATTAAGTACCACACACGAAACACAAAGAGGGGTACTCTATGCTTCTTTATTGTGTTTTAGTGAATGGTTACAACACTTTAATGTGGTACCCTGATCAGAAACACTTCTCATAGTAGGATATGATGCTTTGTGGTGTTTTCTTTAATGATTACCACACATAAATGAAGTACTCTAATAAAAAACTGTCATAAATTAAGTACCACACATGAAACACTTAGAGTGGTACTCTATGCTTCTTTGTTGTGTTTTAGTGTATTATTACAACACTTAAATGAGGTACCCTGATCAGAAACACTTCTCTTAGTAGTATATGATGCTTTGTGGTGTATTCTTTAATGATTACCACCCGTAAATGAAGTACTCTAATCAGAATCACTCATAAATTAAGTACCGCACATGAAACACTTAGAGTCGTATTCTATGCTTCTTTATTGTGTTTTTGTGAATGGATACAACAGTTAAATGAAGTACTCGGAGATGAAACTCTTCTCGTAGTAAGACATGATGCTTTGTAGAGTTTTCTTGAAATGTTACCACTCATAAATGAATTACTCTGATCAGAATCTGTCATAAATTAAGTACCACACACGAAACACAAAGAGGGGTACTCTATGCTTCTTTATTGTGTTTTAGTGAATGGTTACAACACTTTAATGTGGTACCCTGATCAGAAACACTTCTCATAGTAGGATACGATGCTTTGTGTTGTTTTCTTTAATGGCTACCACCGTAAATGAAGTACTCTAATCAGAATAACTCATATATGAAGTACCGCACATGAAACACTTAGAGAGGTACTCTATGCTTCTTTGTTGTGTTTTCTTCAATGATTATCACCCATAAATGAGGTACTGAGATAAGAAACACTTCTCGTAGTAGGTTATGATGCTTTGTGGTATTTTCTTTAATGTTTACCACCCGTAAATTAAGTACTCTAATCAGAATCACGCATAATTAAGTATCGGATATGAAACACTTAGAAGGGTACTCTATGCTTCTTTGTGGTGTGTCAGTGAATGGTTACAACACTTAAATTAGGTACTTTTATCAGAAACACTTCTCATAGTAGGATATAATGCTTTGTGGTGTTTTCTTTCTTGATTAGCACCTATAAATGAAGTACTCTGATCAATATCCCTCATAAATTAAGTACATGATATGAAGCACTTAGAGTGGTACTCGATGCTTCTTCATGGTGTTTTTGTGCATAGTTACAACACTTAGATGAAGTACTCGGAGAAGAAACTCTTGTCGTAGTAAGATATATTGATTTGTATAGTTTTCTTGAAAGGTTACCATTGATAAATGATCAGAAACACTTCTAATAATAGGATAGGATGCTTTTTGGTGTTTTTTTTAATGGTTTGCACACATAAATGAAGTACTCTAATCAGAATCACTCATAAATTAAGTACCAGACATAAAACACTTAGAATGATACTCTATGCTTCTTTGTTGTGTTTTAGTGAATGGTTACAACACTTAAATGTGGTACCCTGATCGGAAACACTTCTCATAGTAGGATATGATGTTTTGTGGTGTTTTCTTTAATGATTACCACCCATAAATGAAGTACTCTGATCCGAATCCCTCATAAATGAAGTACCGAACATAAAACAATTGGAGTGGTACTTTGTGCTTCTTTTTTGTGTTTTAGTGAATGGTTACAATACTTAAATGAAGTACTCGGAGAAGAGACTCTTCTCGTAGTAAGATATGATTCTTTGTAGAGTTTTCTTGAAAGATTACCATTGATAAATGAAGTCTCGAATCAGAAATACTTCTCATAATAGGATATGATGCTTTGTGGTGTTTTCATTAATGGTTACCACTCATAAATGAAGTACTCTAATCAAATGCACTCTTAAATTTAGTACTGGAAATGAAACACTTAGAGGGATAATCTATGCTTCTTTGTTGTGTTTTAGTGAATGATTACAACACTTAAATGAGATACTCTAATCAGAAACACTTCTCATAGTACGATATGATGTTTTGTGGTATTTTCTTTCATGATTAGCAACCATAAATGGAGTACTCTGATTAGAATCCCTCGTAACTTAAGTACCGGACATGAAGCACTTAGAGTGGTACTTTATGCTTCTTCGTTGTGTTTTAGTGAATGGTTACAACACTAAATGAATTACTTGGAGAAGAAACTCTTCTTGTAGTAAGATATGATTCTTTGTAGAGTTTTCTTGAAAGGCCACCACTAATAAATGAAGTACTCTGATTAGAAACACTTCTCATAATAGGATATGATGCTTTGTGGTGTTTTCTTTAACGGTTACCACCAATAAATGAAGTTCTCTAATCAAAATCACTCAAAAATTATGTACCGAACATGAAGCACTTAGAGTGGTACTCTATGCTTCTTCGTTGTGCTTTAGTGAATGGTTACAACACTTAAATGAAGTACTCGGAGAAGAAACTCTTCTTGTAGTAAGATATGATCTAGCAACTTCGGCTACGCTCGTCGAGATCGTAATTAAGTTTTTTATTATCACAAGCCATCGAGCTGTAGATATCCGAGTCTACTTCTTCCATCGAGTCGAGTCTAATTTGCGATCGAAGAAACGAGCTATTCATAATTGAATCTGACATAAACTCGTGATAAAAATTACTAATTAAGACATAAGTTGAAGATTGTGTCAAATTTGAGATGCACATTTCTTCGACCGCAAATCGGACTTAACATGGTGGAAGCAGACTCAAATATCTACAACTCTATGGCCGAAATTTTTTTAATTAACCAAAATAAATAAATAAAGTACGAAAATGGCAAAAATAGGACATAAATCACGATTTTAGCCATACCGGCATCACAGAAGACGTTGTAACTCCGGAATCACGAAGTCCTCCATAACTCCGGCAGCAAGGATTCCAGAGTTATGGAGGACTCCGTGATTCCGGAGTTACAACATTTTCTGTGATTCCGGAGTTTTGACAATTGTTTTGATTCCGACTTATTTGGGTATATTTAAAGGCAGCGAAGAGAATTGCTGGAACGAGGAGTAAGGAACGAGGATTAAAGTAAAAAAAGAGAGAAGTGAGGAGTGCAACAGAGAGGAGGTGAAGCACAGAAAAATAGGAAAATATCATCGTGAAGGTTTTGCAAAATTTGCTTTCTACTGCTAAATCATTTGAGGTATTATTTTAATTCTAAATACATTGTAATAATTTGTAAAGTAAAAATTTGAATTAGTGTAAATTAATTTATAATTATTATAATTGTGTAGTTGATTTATGTACGTATTTCGTAAATTTTGAACTATTAGTATATTATTAATTTAGTAATTATAATAATTCTAAGAGTTAGAGAATTTTTTTAGGAATTTAGATAGAGAAGTGAAGTGAAGATTTTTGCAAATTCCTAAAAGATTAAGAGATGCTAAATCATTTGAGGTATTATTTTATTTTTATTTGTAAAGTAAAAATTTGAATTAGTGTAAATTAATTTATAATTATTATAATTGTAGTTGATTTATGTACGCATTTCGTAATTTTTGAACTATTAGTATATTATTAATTTAGTAATTATAATAATTAAAGATTTAGAGAAATTTTGTAGGAATTTAGATAGAGAAGTGAAGTGAAGATTTTGCACATTTTAAAGATTACAATATTATTTTATTTTTAATTACATGGTAATAATTTTTAAAGTTAAAATTTGAATTAGTGTAAATTAATTTATAATTATTATAATTGTAGTGGATTTATGTATGAATTTCGTAATTTTTGAACTATTAATATATTATTATTTAGTAATTATAATAATTCTAAGAGTTAGAGAATTTTTTTAGGAATTTAGATATAGAAGTGAAGTGAAGATTTTGCAAATTCTAAAAGATTAAGAGTTGCTAAGTCATTTCAGGTATTATTTTATTTTAAATTAAATTGTATTAATTTATAAAGTGAAAATTTGAATTAGTGTAAATTAATTTAGAATTATTTTATTTCTGAAGTATTAGTATATTATTAATTGCGAAATTTATACAGTTGGAGTGAAGAAAGATGATTCCAATTTTCGTATATATGGATGGTGAGACTTGAAATGGCCCGTATGGTATGGAATATATTTGTGATTCTAAATTTACTTTTTCGGGAAATGAAGACACCCGGTATGAAGATGTGAAAAATACAATATACAAATGGGTGGGGATATTTGAGAGTCAATATTCGCTCAATGTTGTCGCTCGATATAACACTGCGATCCCACCTGCTTATCATTTTTGTTTAATTCCCATTCGCGATGAGGTAGAGTGGCGAATGATATTGCAAATGGCACAATCAGAATGAATTGGAGATTTGTTGAATTATATGTTCATCTGGTGCCAAATCGAACAAATGAGAATCCCGATAATTTAGCTCGCACAAGTGAAAATGTTGTTAACACGGATGAAGAGTCTCTGAGATTTAGCCATGAGACATTACCTTATAGCCCTGGCCATACTCTTCATATCTCTCCCGCAAGACATTCACCAATTATAGATCTTAATGAGCCCATATCTAATATTCCTGAAGAACACGAAGGCGATGACGATGAGAATATATTACCCGAAGCGGGAGAATGGGAAATAGGAGAAGATTATGGATACACCTCTGACTAAGACGATTTGGGTTATAATCCTAACGATCATCCGAATCATCGGATAATTGTACAAGGAAGATCAGAAAAATATCACCTAGTACAGGAGCTTAGTGATATCTCTGGTTTCAATGAAATTAACAAAAGTACAAAATTTGTCAGACGATCCCTTGGCAGAAAATCGTGTATTTAATTCAAAAAATCGGTTACAACTTACAATGGACCATTAGTGAGTATCACACCAAAGGGAATGTAGAGATTAAAACAGAAAGGAGTAGCGCGACGAGGCTAGTTATGGTTTGCAAAGATCAGATATGTTTTTGGAGGTTGTACGATGTATGTCCTAAAGGTAATAATATTTTGGACAATAAGAACCAATCCATACCCACACACTTGTATCCAATCAATTACACGAGTAGATCATGCACAGCTTACAGCCAAGATAATTGCTGGTGGTATTAAAAAGGAAATGAACGAAGATACAACCATGACAATTAAAAATGTCAAACATTTAGTAAAAGCAAAATTTCCCGGTGCTTATCCATCTTACGCCAAGTTATGGCGAGGCAGGGAGTTAGCAATTGCGAAAATATTTGGAACTTAGGAGGGATCATATGCCTTGCTTCCTCGTTATTTTAATGCCATCCAATCGACGAATCCATCAATGAAGTATGCTATCCTGACGATTCCTACCAATCAACCTGAAGTACGTTATTTCCATGCTGCGGCTTGGGCATGGGGACAGTGCATTGAGGCAGTAAAGTACATTCATCCGGTGATAAGTATCGACGCAGGTTTCTTATCCGGTCATTATGAGGGAAGATTACTGATGGCTTGCGGGTACGATGCAGAGAATCAATTGATACCATTAGCATTTGCATTGGTGGAGAAGGAAGACCTAGAAAATTGGGGTTGGTTCATGAATTGGTTGCGTCGAGAAGTTATCGGACCTGGTAAGATGTGTGTACTATCAGACCGCCACAAGGGAATTAAGGCTGTTTTTTAATATCCTCAATATGGATGGTCCGAGGCAAATGGCGAAGCAGTGCACCGATATTGTATGCAACACGTTGCCGAGAACTTGTACTCAAAATTTCCAGACGATAATCTAAAGAAAATATTTAAGCATGCTGCATCGAAGAAGAAACCTCGTCGCTTTAAAGAGTACATGCAATCTATAAAAGCACAATATCCAGGCGCATATGAGTATTTAAAGACGGTTGGAAAAAGACTAGAGAATGATCCAAAAGAGTCTGTGAATCCATCAAAGTAGGCACAACGGTACGACAACGAATATCATCGGGGCATAATGACAAGTAACGAATCTGAATCTTTGAATTGAGTGTTGAAAGTTGTTCGTATGTTGCCGATTTTGGCTATCGTGGAAGGTACTTAGTACAAGTGCGTGAGTTGGTTTGATGATCGGAGAATCGCATCAAGTGCAACCGTAAGTGAGGGTTTTGTATGGACTCGTAGTGTTACAGAGAAACTAATTAAGAGAGGTGACAAGTCACGACCACATCGAGTAGACCTTTATCGGTCAGAGCAAGGAGATTTTGAAGTTTTGCATCAAGGTGAGACCTTACCGAATGGTGAGTTTGAAAATTTGTAAGTATCACATATTACTCGAAGAGGGAGTTTTTACGCGTTGCACCTGTTTGAAACCAAATCTGACCGGCATACCATGTTCGCATGTATTAGCGATGATAAGGGTCAGACATTTAAACTTATCTCGATTTGTTTCACCTTATTACACTGCTGAGAATCTGCATAATACTTGGTCCGGAAGATTCAACCCTTTTCCAAATCAATCTAAATGGCCCGAGTATACAGGACCGACCATCATTCCCAATAGAAAATTGCTTCGACGTGGTCGAAGAAGGCACATTCGTATTCCGATGGTAATGGATGAAATGGAAGGACGAAAAGGCAAGCGTAGAGGACGACCCCTTGGAAGATGACCAGAAGGTATTGAAATAGTTTTATATGTTTATTACACGCTTCAACTGCTTACATTTCAATATTTACAGGAAGTGCTGAATCCAGCCATCAAGGGAGTCAACCTCATAATCGCCATGAGGTATTAACACAATTGGGCTTACATAGTGGAAACCAACTCGCTCGACACTCCGTAGATGTTCAACCAAATCCAAACCCTACCCAAATGCAACCCGCTCGTTACTCAATAAGTGTTCCACCTAGAGATGTTAATGCTTCAACAAGTGCATCAAATCCTTCAACAAGTCACCCCAATCAATCAAGGCGAACAACAATTACAGGAAGAATTCAAAACTTATTTCGGGCGAATCACTAGCATGGAATTTATTATATGTGTTTATTTAGTATTTTCCTATTATATTTCTAGAGATGTATGTGGTACTTATTTGTCGTTATTTCATATGTATGGCTTTACCTATTAACTCGTCTAACTTTCAATTTATTTAAATTATATTTGTAGTGAAATGTCAACATTTCAGATTTTGGTCTTTTATGGAGGTGAAATAATTGAAACTCAATTTGGTGCGGAGTACTCTAGAGGTAAAAAATTGGCACTCCAGGATAAACAATCTAGTACTTATGAAGGGATTAAAAGTAGCATACATCGGGTTTTAGAATTTCACAAGTATTGCATTGGTGAAATCCTGTGTCGCGTGGAGGATGGAGAAGGGAGTAAATTGCATTTCAATTTGATGGGACTCATTGATGAAAGTTCTTGGAAAATGGCATCTCAAATGTCCGTGAATAAAATGGGAGTTGTTCATTTGTTTGTCAAAACCACTGGCCCGCCACCAAGAAATGACGCTGTCGATTTGATTTCACTTAAAGGTATGTGCCCTTTGTCTCCCACAATTACTCCAATTACATACTTCATTTGATTTACAAGTAATTATTACAAGTTATGTGTTCCATCATTTATACAGGTTAAAAATATATGAAAACAAGCAAGTCCATCAACATCAACATCAATTACAAGTCTCAAAGCTCGCTGATCTCGCTGATATCAAGTTATGTGTTCCATATGCACCGTCCACCACTCACTGTCGTGTGGCTGCCCATCTGTGGGAACGATACACAACGGTAGTCTATCTGCACTCCACTGCCCTACATAATCAGCATGACGCTCCCTCCAGTGAAGACCATAGTGTCCATCAGTATGATCTACCTCGTCTAACTGTCGGTGAACATCCCAAGATAATGGAGGAGGGGGAGGAACGGTCTGAAGTAAACCGTACTATCTCATGACCCTATCCGGTAGTGATGTGAGACTATCCAGAAATGAATTAGAGGGACTCTAGCCAACCAAACTCCCTGATCACGTAGTACACATGACGGCGCAAGAGGGAGGAATGTAGTGTAGGATGTCCACTCAACTTCACCCTCTTTCATCGCATTCAAAACATCTCGGGGATGCTTTGCTCCAACATTGTGAGGGTTGTCTTTCCACAACTTAAAACCCGTCCATGTCCTCCCGTAAGCATGACAGGACTCTCTATCGGGTAAACCCCAAGCAGTGAAGATATGATTTCTATCCTCTTTTGGCCGACACACATTAAGGCGGGTCCAAGACCACAATTGCAATAACTCGAGTTGACCCCAAATAGAACGAGGCTGCTTCTGAGCAGCAATAGATAATGCACGATATAAATAAGCCAAAACGGCACCCCCAATTGTACAACACAGGTGGACTACTCAGATTCTCCAAAAACTGGAGATACATGGCCGGTACACTGTCTCCACTGGAGTCTGGAAACATGATAGAACCAAATAAATCTAGAATGTAAACCCGAGTATGAAAATCTACCTAGTTCTGTGTGGGATT